>UYWX01000593.1:0-10478 GCA_900622495.1 Hydatigera taeniaeformis
TTGCAATGAAATCGGGGAGGAGCCCCAACGCTAAGAATGCGGATGGCAGAGCCACCTTTACTAGATGCCGACAGCACCGATTGAGTGTCAGTGAATGGCACACCTGCACAAATCTGCGCGCTCAGCCAGAAATTAATCCGATCTTTTTTGTTTGCCGATGCTGTAAAAGCGCACGAAAGGGGGCAATGGGAAGTGAAGGCGTGGGTTCGGTGCGCTCGGTATTGTGCTGCATTGCGGTGCAGCGCTTGGAAAGTGCCAGTCGCACAATTGCGCGCACACGCACGCAAAAACACACCCATTTCACCTACCGACCACCAATGGGCGTTCAGACTGCCTGCACGCAGCAACACACGCGTGTGCGTGCATCTCCCGCTCTGGCTGGTGCCCAACGTACGATTCCGCATTGCCCACTTGTGCCCCGAACATTCCCATTATCTCCTCTCGTGGATGATCTACATTCGCTAAAAGGTCGGTTAAGCGTTGAGAATAGGCTGGGGAGTAGATTCTACTACCGGATTTACAGGTCTATCTGCACTGCAATCCGTAAGTGTAAGCCTTGTCATTTTATGATGATCTGTTCATTTTGGGACCCTTTTACATGAACTGCTGCCAAACACCTTTTAGCTCTCGTTGTTGTCATTTAGAAGCAAGAATAAGTGTGCAGAGTACAGAGCATTACCAAGTAACAGCATTTGAAACTGTGGACGCATTAGCAATGGTGCAGTGCAAAATGTCAGTATTTGACCTTTGCGTGGGTCTTTGATGTATTAAAATATGTGATGCAAATAACTTTGTAATAAATTGAAGACGGAAACAATAGCGAATCTCTACTTGTAATTGACGGAAGTAATTTACTTAGAATTTGCTTCTATTTCCCATGCTATATGCATTAGATGCTAGGAGTTGGTTTTTGTAACATTGGTTTGACCACTTCAATGCGTTGAATTATTTTCTTCAACTTTTCATTAAATGCAACATTGACAAAATGGGTCAGATGCCCAATCAGCCCAAGTAGCCTTGATGTCACTGATGCATTGTGAGGAGCAGGCGAAAATCTAACCAAGTTAAGACGAAGCATTTACTCCTACTGATTACCATCATAATCGGCTGGAGTAGTATCTGGAAAATGACACTTTTTCACGCTCCCATCGCGCTCACAGCTCTACGGAAGAAGCCGTGGGTTGTTCAATTCCGCACAATGGATGTACAGAAACTGACCAAAGAGTATGCTGAAGGAAGTTATTGAGACATGACATTTCGTTGACTTGCTTCACAAGAAATTCATCGCATCCCCTGCCCCATTCATTCACCAAAGGGAATAATGCGCGTTATGGCCCCCTCCGACCAATCACAGTTTAACGTTAGTGTAAACGAAGTCAATACGCATGGACGGCTGTGCTTTATGCCCTTAATTTGCGTATGGATCCATTTAAGAGTGGTTTACTTGAATGCTCATACACACACGATTGTGCAAAACTTAATAAACACCACTTCATACTAAAGAAGCACTGGTAATCAGAAGGAATTCTTGGCAGTGGCAAGGGTTTATATTTTCACAACTTGTACATTCCTTGTTGTTGTGTGCATGGCAGTTCACCAAATCTTCCGCATCCCATAAAACCCAATTCGTGGATTGATGTGGCAAAGTACTGGTGGAAAATAATATTGCACATGAGGCTTTGTGCTTTCGGAGTCCACTCGATACACGCAAACTTTGTACGTTGCCATCAACATGGGAATGCGTGTCCGTTATTTTAGCTTGACAGAGAAAGTACTCAAATTGTGACAGCTTCTAACTCGCAGTTCTACAGGGCGTATTCGCTTGCAAAGTCAATTAAGTGTTTATTTTAGGCCACACAATACTGGAAGGGTAAACTTAACAACTGCCTTACTTTCTATCTTCGAACTCCACTGTCCGATTAATGTATTCCAAAATTAGATCCTCCTTTTGCTCTACTTTCTTCTGTCAATCAAACAGACATTATGTAAATTAGAATGGACAGACGAGCTGCAGACTCGCTCGTAGTTATTGGCAAGCGTCGGTTGTGTGGCAACGGGACGGATCAGCGCACAGTTGGATGTCATTGCACCGCGATTGCTGTTGGACCTTCGACGCTATTAGCCCGCAAAACGCTACACTTAAATTCAATAATGTTGTGGCCTGCGGTGGTGTACAGTGACTCTTAGGATTATTTTTTCAACTTCATTCACTTGAAGAGTTGTAGGACGATTTTAACTTAACAAAACTACCCGCTTTTTGTTCAAATTATGCTCAAAGAGACGTAGTTCTTGGAAAAAGGGTTTTCAATTCATCACTAGTGATTGCGTTATTGCATTGGTCATTAACTTTCTCTGTTATGAGCTTAAAATCACTATCGAATTGAAGGCTTGTCTTGGACCTGTGGGAGCAAATGGATGCAAATAAAAATTCAGAAACCCAAAGACTTTACTTCGATACGGGTTGGTGTCGTTCAGTGCTTTAAAACTCTGCCAAGCAAATAGCAGTTTACCGGCTCCCACTGACGATTGTTGTGGCGTTTTAAGTTCAGCACTTTTAAACCGTTGGATAAATGTTTCATGGCCTTTCCTTTACTTCGTCATTAATCCAATGGACGCATTGAACGTCATCTGTTAGAGATGAAAATGAATGCATGGGCCGTTCGACCGCCTCATTTCAAATACACGTTGTTCTAGGAAGTAATTTCATGTGCGTTGCTAATCGCGACTATGGAAACCGAAAGTGTTATTATGAAACGGCCGACAGTAGCTTCTGCATTCACCTGCTGTTGGCCCTTAATTTACGGTTCGAATTGAATGGAACCGGAAAATTTCTGTTTCGTGGTTGTTACACTTGCAATTGGTTCCTTTGGGGCTTTACATCATAAATCCATCGAACCAAGATCCCAGCATCGAATTAGTCGGTATGATAATATGACAAGTTTAGGAATAAAAGCTGAGGAGTTTGAAGTACAAAACCATTTTCCCACGATTTTGCCGTCACTTACTAACCTCCACTAGAGTTTGTGCTGAAGGGCGTTGACCTCCACGCTTCAGCTGTAACAGTAGCAAATTTATTGCATAAGTAAGAAAAGGCTGCATTTTCAGCACAGCGCCAAGTGTAGGACCGGAAACTTCGTGAGCATTTGGACGCGCACTTTGTACAAGGGACTCAAGAATTATGGACTCATTCTCTTTGCATTTTACCACGTTACGGAATGAATACATGAAATTTATAAACAGTCGGTTTTAATCGGTTAGACTTACCGCCCTACTAATCTGCATCAAGGGTCATCAGAAATGGTGGTCTCATAACTGCTACCAAATGAGTGTTACATTCCTTGTCATACATTAGCTCTGACCTTACCGAGTAGCTATTCATGTTTAATTACATTTTTTTTGGAAATTTTGAATTTGAACTTGCTTTGCTTGCGCTGTCGCCACTAAATCAGTCCTAAACCTACCATGAATAAATAATGCGACAAGCGTTCACTGCCCTCTGTTTAATAACTTACATACACAAACGGTCTGGAGTTCTGTCCGGTGACTTAATCGCTTCTTGACCTTTTTGTTGTTCAAATGTTACCTTTTTAGCGAAACGACAAAGTGCGAATCATGTGATAGAAGCCATTATTTGGAGTGAAGGATTTCTTGAGCGTCATCTGAGTGAATTTCTTCGATGCTCAGTAGGCCGAATTTCGTATGCCAACCACAAAACTATTTATTACGAGGGGTTATTGGAAGATTTTTCTCTGATCTAGGTTCAATGATGCAATTGGCAGTTGACAGCGCCTTTTTACAAGTGGGTAATTAAAAATTTAAGGCTACCTCAAATCAATCGATGTGTCCACCCCAGGGTGTATGTGCGTGCAAATCCACGAGTGTGTGTGAATTAAAGCCCAGTTACTGCAATGTAGTTGGCAAGTGCAAAAAAATATAATTAGCTGGTAGTGGTAGTAGCAGTAGTCGCATAGGCAGCAACAACAGTAGTAGCAGCGCTAGCGGCAGCAGCACCAACATCATCAGCAATAGTAGCAACAGCACACAGACACAAGCGATTCCCCTCTTAATCATGCCTACGTGGGGTGCGGAGAGGGGGAGAGGAGAAAGGAGAGTCACGGTAGGGGAGGCAAGGAGGCCTTCGTGTGCGCACGCACCAGCGCGCTGATGCGAGGGCTTCTTCTCTTAATCACGCCCACAGCACATCGTCGCAAACACCACGCTTTCCGCTACACGTACACGCACACACCTGCAGTCTAGCTGCATCACAAATGTGGTGTGACACCTTATAAAAAAGCGATTTTGCCTTCGTATTCTTCTCTCCCTTCTTCTTCATCATCTTCTCCTTCTTCTTCTCTTCTACTACCTCCTCCTCGTCCTGCTCCTCCTCCGCCTTCTTCGTCATCTTCACTGTTCCCCACCGAGAAGTTCTTTGGAAGCGGGTCAGTGTGCTTCTCGGTTGTCTTTTTCCTTTCAAACCCATGGACTTTACTGTATCTACTATCAAGTAATCGAAGTCATGATTGAAAAACTACTTTTATGCATGGGAAAGTGATTTATATGGGATCTTTCCCCTCTTTCTACTTACATATGAACAAGTAAGCATGGGAGTTGCGATTCATAGTTTAATTCACTTCTTGCTTACTTGTCGTCCACAAACCATAAGATGGTTTTATGGAATTGTCTTGCTGGTTGATTGCTTTCCGGGTTTAGCCGCCTAATGTTACCGCTTTAGCTACAACTTCAAGAGCATATGAAATTCACGATTTAGCACTTCCTTTTAAGTCAGCAACCGTAAGTGAGTTCAATCTCCCTTTGCTCACAGCATTTTATAAAGAAAAGGAAAGACTTTCCAAAGGTGTTGCTTCAGTTGTAACTCGATCAGGGAAAAAGTGCAGTCATCTCTTCAGACCCGAAACACTGCACCTCCTTTCCGTGCTTCTACTACAATTTTTAAATCACTTTGCATATTTCTAATTGATTTTAGGTTGGAAATGGTGTTTCCTCTTTTAAGTTATTTTATCATATCAACAAAACCCTAGCAAAATTAACATTCCATACACTTTTTTCACGTTCAATGTATAGGCATGAGGCAGATTCGTAGCCGAGATCACTAAGACATCAAATTAGCAGTTTGTCATCGAATTGTTTTGTGATGCCAATGCTGAATGTCACCAGTCATGTCAGTTTGATTAGGAAGTAGCGTGGGGTGGTGCATTATTGCAGTTTTTCAGCAAAATGGGTTTTTACCTTGTTCGTCATCCGCATCAACTTATGTGAACGAAGCAAAAACTCTACCGGTCGGGAAGGAGACAGGCATAGTGCATGCGTCTTTTTCAACCGGCCCGCCTTTTCTCCGATTTACTTCATAAATATGGGCAGACAAATCTCCAAAAGGTCACCAAATCCACAATCTCGTTTAAGTATGATCGCACTTGGTCCCAATCACTAACTGGAAATGAACGTGAACAACATTTGACTTCGAATAACTTTTTCTTTTATGATGCAAAAGATTATTAACGAAGATTTGATTCTTGCATTTCATTTACCATACAACGCATTGGAGACGGTGGAATTGGTTGCCCGTTTCTTTAAAGCATTCATTCTTAAAGCCGACGATGCTTAACATCATTCAGTCCCTGCGGAGTGTTCACATTCATGCAACTCATGCCGTGCGGAGTCATTTTCAGTAAAACGGGCACACTTGTAATGGGTATAGAGACATCCTCGTCCATTCGACGTCAGGACACCACTAACGGTGAAGAAGTGGTTAACTCTTGTTTGACCGTAGAAGGCGTCCGCATGATGATGAAGCCCCGATGAGGAGGTGGAACAACGGGTACAAATAGGCGAAGCATCAAAGTTAGACTTTTAGCACAAAAATCCAGCTTGAATTTTAAAAGGAGTCTTGTGTTCAACGGTACTAGGGCGTCTGTGGTGCTTGTGGAAGATGTTCTCACTTCCTCTTTCTTTCGCCATTTGGCATCCCAAAATGCGACCTGAGGAAGACCGACAGTGCAGGTCCGGGAGAGACAAAATACCAATAGGCTGGTTGCACGAAAAGCACTACCGAGTGAGAGAGCGTTAAATTTGACTTTCTTTATCCTAATGTACACCAACTAATTTTTTCGAATCAAAGGTACACATTGTCATGCTTGCATTCCCTTTTCCACATTGCTCAAAAGACACCCATTTGTGTTTGTTTGTGATGGGTGGAGTCAAATAGGAATGGGCCACAAAACGGAAGTCGCAGGACTTAGAGACACTTAATTCCAATGTGACTATATGTTCACGGTGGTAAAAGCATGAGCCTTCTGAACTTCTAGTAACACTTTACCATGCTTGATGTTCTGTCCGACAAATTACCAAAATAACTTTCTTTAAGTCATAAGAAGTGGTCATATACTTTAGACACGGGTACTAGGAAGGTTCATGAAATTGCAATGGCTATCCTCGAAATCACTTCTCCCAGTGTCAAAATAAACATTTACTTTAAAAATAAATACAACTCTACAGCCACTGAAGGGTAAATGTTTGCTTTAAAGTGTTTCGATACCTTGTCACTTGCTTAGAAAATAGAAAATCTGAAGGTCCTTACGTCAATGCAGCAGTGCTTATGGAAGATTTAGCGATAAGTAAGCGATGTTGGGACACTGTACCGCGGAAATGGAAGCGGCTCATTTGCGAATTTCAAAATTACTTCTTCCCATTAAAGTCATTGCTTCTATTAGATGCCTTGTTGCCATGCTCCCGGAAAATGATCCTTTCTCGAAGCATCGATGAGGAGAGTCGAAACTGTTAGCAAAGGTGACAGCACGAGCGCCTTTGGATACCGGAAGCGTAATTAACTATCAATACCAAATTCCATAAAAAGGTGCAGTATTAAGTGCTAGCATAAGGAAGGCAGTAAAGTTACCAGAAGTAGCTGAGACCTTAAACAACGTGAATAGACTTAACAAATGGGAAGACGAGGAGAGGCAGCACAGCAGCGAACATTTTGACAAGCTGTAAGCAGCGGGGTCAACTCTCGAGATTTTTCCAACTTACTTCAAATTGTTGAGTCAAGAAGATGAAGGCATTATGGTGGATTTAAGCGGATGCCAATCTTGGTGGCTGCCTGGCTACCTCAGTCAAGTGGGTGATTAATAGTGCCTTGCAGTCTATTAAGTAATATGGGTTATGGCGACAATCCTTTGCAGTGGCTTTCAAAGGTAAATGTCACAGGCTTATTCATATTTCGTAATTAATAATCGTGTTTATTGAAAGAAAAGCGGAGGCAAAAGATTCCCTTCCTACTTCACCTAATACTAGAATTTACGGAACCATGCTGCTGTCTAATGTATGTTTCCACTTTTGTATTCCAAATTAACTTACATCAGCGACGCTTTTCAGACATTGTGCATTCAAATTACAATTGATAAGTTTGCAGAATTTAAAATAATGCTTTTTAGAATTTCCCACAATTTTCGCAGAAGGATTAGTTTGTAGGAGCCCTCATACCTCAAGTCCGTAAGAGGCCATCAATTAAATTAAGCGCAAAAGCATTTCAATATTTTGAACAGAGTGAACTGGATAAGGAAATGGGAAATGGGAAACTCGTAGACGACCTAGTACTCCGTTCTAGTCATCCACGCCTACATTGAAGGTGGACCAGCACGCATACCAGGCTTTGAGACCCACTAACTGCTAATTTGGTTTTACTTTGCCAAACAATACATTGTCACAATGGGAATACTTAACAAAACTTTGCAAAATATTTGGCCTCTTCGCTGCACTACGTTCATGCTTCGCTTATTTGCATGCACCGCCATGTTTTTCACCATTTGTTTGCTCCTTTTGCTTAAGGAAACATTCCACAATTTGGGCTAACTCTGGTGGGGTGTCAGACCTAAATGTCAGCATTCACACAAGGAAATCGCAGCCCCCGAGCAGGCAATTTGACCGTGTGGGTGTGTGAGTGTGAGTGTGTATTGCTTATCTACATCTGCACACAAAGAGTGAGGGTCAGACTTGACTTCTCTCCAGTTGTCCGTGGGCGGGTGGTATGATGCCTCACGTGAATTCTTCTCCGTTAAAATCCTCACTTTCAGCTGCCTAGCAGTGCTCTGACAATCTGATCAAGTAACAAAAGTGCAAGCCATCAAAGGGTCAGATCAACGGGAACTAAAAGGTGCCCACAATTGTCACACGCGAGTGAGCATCCTTGCAGGGGAATTAGTAAAAGAACAAGAGCATGTTAAGTTTTGATAAGCATTATGAGAGTGGTGTAGAGTTGTTGTTACACTTGAATGAAAGTGTTTGCAAGTTTACATTTGCATTTGGTAACAACTGTGCCGATGAGATGGCCGTGCAGACATTGTAGAGGTACCCGATTGAGAGAAATGGGCATATAAATAAATTGCAAGCTAAAGCGGAGAAAGATGAGTTACATATTTTTAATTCTTTTTGTGGCTCCAATGCAAATATAATCATCTTCGTAAACTTCGTGACAATTTGCAACCGATGTGGGCTCAGTTTGCCGTTTTTTATGAAGTCCTATTTAACAGTGAATTAACTTGGATAAAGAAAAGCTTTGCCGGGCATAACTAACTTCAGTAGTAATTTTTCTGTTGATAAGTGCTATTAATAACCACCTACACCACACCATGCGGGTTGTGCACGCTAATTCTTCAAAATTAGAAAAATATAATAATTTTAGGTGACTACGATTCGGGGAAGGTCTTAAATTGCTCTTAACATGTCGATCTCAATGGACTAGCTAAAAGCGACTGGTAACTGGTAAGATGGTGTGGGCCTGAGAGATTAGATGAAGTTTTAAGAAGAGGAGGCAGCTCCTCCTGCCTACACCTGCTAGGCCCGCAGTGACGGAGAGGGGAGAGAGTAGTGTTAGTCACCTGTTGGTGGCGGCACGGACACGTGGGCAACTGGGAAGAGGAGGGGTGGGGGAAGCGAAAGGGGTCTGCCGGGATAGCAGCAAAATTCCCACCCCCACAGCGTCCCATTCCTCCTTCACTCTGCCCCTGCAGTCGCGAGGGCACTGCTAAATAGTCATTGAATCCGACGTGATAAATGACAGGATACCGCGCCTTCTACTTCCCTTTCACTCTCGAATGTATGTGCGATTGCGTGCATACGGGTGTCTGGGTAACAACTTTCTGAATGCGCGCAAGAGTGTGCGTGTGTTTCTGGGTGGTGTGTGTGTGTGTGTGCGTGTCGGAAATTTATATTAACAGGATTTCTGGCTGACATACGCAGGTGCATTTGTCCAAAAATTCCATTTCGCGCACACACAAATACACACGTATTTTCAGAGGAAGAAGTAATGATCTACTAGAGTAGCAAACCAATAATTACTGCCTCATCAACAAATTTCGATCTGCTAGCCACAGACCTAATCCGCATTTGATTTCGGAACTGCATTCAAAGTCTACTAATTATGACTAAACTAGTGACTACACGTTAAATTTGATCAACTTACGATGCATGCTAATTCCAGTTTACCTTTTGAAAGGAGATAATCACTCCTATTTTCTTATAAAAAGTATAATTTTTTTCGAAGGCAATTTCTCTCCTTATAGAGAAGCCGTTAGTTTGGGAAGCCTTCAGGTTGCAGCGATGTAGTAAAAGTAAAATCTTATTCGTACCACAGTAAGGAGCCCAAAATTAAGCTTCACTTGTGTTATTTTGCATTTAAAGACTACCGTTGGAAGATTTCCTTCACAAATGCTGCCATACAAGTTGCCAGAGCACGAGACCTTCCATACAGCATCGTTCAGTAGCTCGGAGAGGTGGCAGCCCTCCTCTTGGTGTCGAAACTCGCCTCCCCCGTCTCTACCAGCCTCTCTGCAGGAGCACCATCACTTTCACCATAACCATAACAGCCACCGTGGGTTCTTTTGCAAAGAGGATGTCCAGCAAACCCATCTGTCCACTGCTGATCCTACCCACCTTGAGAGTCTCAGTTTCCCTTGCAGCGGTGGGACTGCAGACGGCGCATCGTCCAAATGGGAGGCCGAAAATGCCTGCCATGAGGGTTCCACTCCTAGCCTAAATTCCACTCCTGTACCTACTTCCGTCTCCGCTAGTGGTGGTGGCAGTGGCGATGCCTTCTGGTCTTCCACGCTCTCCAGAGTTGCCGCTGTGGCCGCTGCTGCGATGGCATGCGCTGCAGTGCCTCAAAAGAACCCCAGAGATGGACATGCGGAGTTTGAAAACGCCCATCTCGGTGAAGGGGATGCAGATAAATCCAATGTAAAGGAGCCATGGTGTAGGAGTCAGCGAAAAATACATGCTCGAAGGTGACACACTTTCAACAGCTTTGTTAACATTTGAGACAAAACTTTCATAGGTAAAAACCACCTCCGCCACCAAGAACTTCCCCAATTTTATTGAGACTCTCATTTATCCTTTTACAAACACTGACACCAGCTAGTGCCACCACTGCATAATCTTGATTATAGATACCACAACATCTAGTCTGG
>UYWX01000594.1:0-10455 GCA_900622495.1 Hydatigera taeniaeformis
CATACTGTCTCTATTAGTTGATATTATACGAAATTCCACTTTATCTCGTTTTCAAGATAGTCTTAAATATGCACTGTAAAATAAATGTTTCTAAGTTTGTTAATTGGTATAATGGCACGAGGTACCAATGTCTTTTGTTTCCAGGTGCTTTTGACATGAAATTTAGTTTGTGTATCGTAAGAGGAGAAGAAGTACAGTACTTGACTCTCAGATCATACAAGCACTGGGTCTTTCGTGCTCTTCTTTCTTTTGACTGGAGTCCAACGCCATGATGGTTCGGTGGTCTGTCATCGGTGTAGTTCGGTTCCCACCCGGTGGATACACTTGTCTCAGCTGATTGGGTGAGCCTTGTAGTGTCTCAAAGGCAACATCTTGGAAGTTTGTCTGCAATTTTGCTGTTGCCTGCTGAAATGGTGTTTCCAGAGCCGAGCCGAGTAGAGGTAACTTCACCACCGACTGGTGACAACCTGTCATTGCGTTTGTCGGCTTTGTGGGTGGATGATTTTCTAGACTCCAGATTAAGAACACTTTTCACCGTGGATCCAACTTTTGTGATGCAAGCTTGGTTTTTGGAAGCATAAAATGGAGTCGACTACTGTATTTGGGTGGAATTTTTTCTCGTTTTTGTGAATGAGAAGGCAAATGGAGCTTTCTGGGTGATGCATTGACAAGCTCTTGGCTTATCAAAACAGCAGAATTACATATTTTGCATATTTTTTACCTAAGCAAGGCGTGTGATAAACAAGGAAATCATCCTCTTTATCAGATCCTAGATTTCATAAAAGTGCTACACGCAACGCTGATCTATGGAACATTCTCACTGTTTTCTCTGTGATCCGCCTCGGAAGCTGAGATAAGGATACCGCTGGATCCATCCTTGCGTTGTTGATGGCAAAAGTAGAAGGTTGCAGTAAAGACAATGTTGAGAAGGAATAAGGAGAGACCCACAACTATTGTGAGCAGAAAAATTCGCTTATAGCCCTCCTTTGCATCTCCAGGTGTTGAGGACGGCACCTTCAAGAGTAATAGAAGAAATGTCATGGCACCGATTACTTCTCACTATCTCAATTTCTGTAAAAATGGTTTTGACAAGGTGTTAACCCTTGGCACAATGTAGAGAGGCGACCCCATTTGGTCATTTGTGTGTAGTAGGTAATTTATTTCTATGACCACGATTCCAATTTCAACGCCATTTGTCATTCATAAACGACGCACTTTTACATTCAGCTGTCTATTTTATTAAACATAAAAGAACGTCATCCGTACTAACAAAGAAATGTCGTTCACTGTCGACTGCATTTCGAGTAATGAGCAGGATTAAAAACCAGTAATGTAAATGAGAAAAAAATACGAACGCTAAAGTGGTAGTTAACATGTAAAGACGAATGGCTACTAGTAGTGACGGTTATGGTTGTTGTTGCTGTTGTTGTTGTTGTTGTTGTTGTTCATGACTTTGAAAGTATTCATGTGATTTTTTTAGCGTTTGTTAAACTGTTAGGTCAATGGGGCGCGATCGGCCTTTTCTCCTTGCAGGAATTTACCGAATTGCATAATTTAATCGAAGTGCAAAAGAAATTTGTACTTTACCTGACTTGTGTCGTAGAAAGATGGAAATTCTACTGTTTCATTGGAAACGGCAAAATGGTGCTCACTCATTGGCGCTTGCTCGATTGATTTGGAAGGTGCTGAAGTGTGTCCATTCTTTGTGGCCTCCTTGTACTGAACTTCAGGCACTGCAAAGTGGGTTACAGCTCTGCCCTTACATGGAGGCGTTCTCCTATTATTAGCAGCGATTTTAGGAAATACATTCATCCAAAAGGTCGTGTAGTGATTTCTATAAGCTGAAGTAACATCGAGTACATCGTTCGGTGGCGACGGCTCATTGAATCCGACAATTGGCTTACCTAAAACAGGGTTACTGACACCTGGTAATCATGATAATTTACTAGCTGGAATCGACTTAAATCACAGTTAAAATGAGGAATGTAAACGTGGACTAAATTAAAGAAGGGAATTTGAAGCGACATAAATCAGTGTTTGAGGCGTTAACTAATACGAGGGGAGGAAGGTATTGAATACAAAACCAGGTGAGATATCTTGAATGCATCATTTGTGTTGTATTTGTCTTCAGGTTCTTATGCGAATTTCAATAGGGCATCGTAAGTCAAATGTCTCTCGCATATTCGGTTCCAACAGTGCAAATTCTCTCAGTCGACATTTTTCCACTGATCTAAGGCAAATAATGTGACACGGTGATGCCAACTGGTTAAATGTCATACATTGTAAGGATGATAACTCTGCTTATAAAATAGAAAGAAAATGCTGCTCATACATAATTTTAGCGAGAGTTGGTTCCTTGAACTGAACGCTGGCCATGCCTTTGTTAGATTTTCAGCAATATTTGGGATCGCAATGTGTTTATTGGGGTCTCTGAAACAAAAATGTGCATAAAGTAACCTCATTAGTCTGAAGTGTTGAGTTTTAGTATTCACGAAATTGGTCATGAATGCGTCAAGTGAAGCATCATTCGTACTGTGATTACGAAATCGCTATGCATTGATAATCCATAAAGGGAGGTGCTCTCTAAGTGGTTGTTTTGAAAAAATTTCTGTCAAAGTAGTCCATGGTTTGAGAGAATTGTTTTGAAAGATGTGGGAACAAACTGCTCTCACTACCGGAAAGCAGTGCCTAGCTTTGCTCGAATACTCTTCCGTGATTGTGGGTCGCAGGTTAAAATGGAGCACAACCAAGACGTTCTATTCAAGTAAATACTGCTACTCACGAATCACCAGCTAACCTCATGCTGTTGATGGCTACTTTACCACAAATACCATTCTCGTGAGACTCCTCAGAAAAACTGTTTTACGAGCAACTAAACTCTACAGTTGCTTAACGCCTCGGAACGTTAGTTGGATTGCAATTTCTCGCTAGCCTGCTTGACCACGAGGCGCAGACAAATACTGCGTACATGGCGATGCCATTACCATCTCAATAAGAACTCGGACACAGAAGGAGGCGAATAAGGGCTACAAGTGAGGCTCCAAACTGGTGCATACTGTAACCAGGCCGCTCCTACTAACCACTTTTTCTTATTAATGAGTGGTAGTGGGTCGCTTCATAACATCAAAGTATTTAAGTTGGATTGTTACCCAAAATGGATGAAGTTTGTAATATATTGAATGAGGATTTGAGAAAGACGTCTTTTTATGTTGGTCTTGAGTTGGAAGACCGAAAGAAATGGTGAACCGAGAAGTAGATTAAGATCGTCACCATAGCCCGCCCGAGAAAAGTGAACAGCATATCGAGAGGATCCCGGTGAACCGAATTCCGAGTTCTGCTCCTGTCCGGTTTCATGCTGCCTAAGGGTTGCCAGGCCAGGCGTCCAGAACAAGGCGTCGGTGAAAATTTTGTAAATCTGAAATGAGCGGCACTACGCATTTTCCAATCACAAAATTTTGTTTAATCGAATGCATATGAACTGAGCATTTACGGAACACTCTTGAATGTAAATTGTGCATACTTTCACTCGTTCACTTTAGAGCACCTTTATAGTTTGTATTCAAATCACCTTGCATCAAGCATTGTTATGATAGTTGGGAAAACGCACCTTGGTTTTTTCCTCATTAATATCATCATTTTCGGTCCACGTGTCAGATTGCACGTAAATGTATTTCAGCAGGTCATTCAACGGATAAGCGGAGACTTGAAATATATGTTCTAGTAGGTAGCTCAATGCTGGCATGAATTTGTTCACACTGCTTTCAATTGCTGCATTGCGGTAAAAAAGGGATCCCGCGAATTCTGTCTGCCCGTACATGAGATCGACCCGATCGAAAAGTGTTGGTCTCTTGGTTACAACCTGCTGTTTTCGTGGCAAAGGAGCGAAACATCTCTCGAGACCTAGGCGGGACAGATTCCGCTGAATTTCGAGGATGGATGAAATGGGGAGGTCCTGAAGCAGATCGAAAACGGTGGCAGAGGAAGACTGTTGGATTTGAAACTTGGATTCAATAAGTGACTTGATGTCGGTGTCGCATACAGACGTAGCCCATGGTGCGTTGGCTGATCCGTCGAAAAGAACGAGTCTTTTTATTCCATAGTAATTTGGACCTTGTAAGTGAAAAGGTATATTTCCTGTTGGCCACACTATGAAAGATAGACCAAATAATGACGAACAACATTAATTTGCATATTTGTGTCAGAAGGCTAATAGTAAATAGTGGTGCCGAGGAAATCAGACTCGCATAACAGATAAAGATATTTTATTAAAATGCCATTCTAATAATTCGTGAAGATCCTTCGAGGCCCTACCTACCTCTTAGTCGAGGACTTTTATTTGTTATTTGTTAAGCTACATCCGCACAAATTTTAGTCTAACACACTTTAATCAGTTTACGTTAGTAGGACCCATCTTGAGATTTCCTCCCCCTCCCCTCCGGAGGTGGTGTGGATAAAGCGAGGATTGCAATTCGTAGTACTGATTCAAACAACCTTGACCGAAACAATTTGTTAGAGGAGGGCAACATGAATCAGTCCAAATGGGATGGTTTTGGAAGGACTCCAACGTCGGTTAGTCCGTTTGGCAACATGCAGCTATTGCAGGCGCATAACATTTACGCACACCCAATTTTAAGTGAAGTTGCAGTTTGGCTACAGAATGAAATACGCAGATCAATTGGCAGAAGTGAGGTGATCTGGTCTTGGTAAATCCACTTTCTCAATTCATTATTGAAATCATTAAATTGTGCAAAAGTATTCTTTGATTATTCACTTGAAAGTAGTTTGAAAATGAAGTTTAAGCATAGACTGCAGTGAGAACGTCTGTTTGGTTCAATGGAAAAAGACATCACACACCCGCACATTACTATTAACATTTTCTTCAGCGAATGCCACAAACTTTTCAAATCATTTATACGGACCTGCTCTTACATAATGGCAGAAATTTTCACAATATTTTAATGGCTCTGCGTATTTCAATCAAGACTTCGAGTCGACGTTTAATGCGACCGACAATCGAAATGACGCATTTAGTAGTTGACCAGACACAACTAATTATGGAAGGGGTTGTAACAATGAGCCTCGGCTTTGAAGAACGAAAAGCTAGTCACTTCTGGTATGCTTGCTCTTATAACTAGCAAACAGGACTTTTCGCGCTAAAAGCAAGGCTTGTGGATGGAGCGTCATTAAGTTACCAGTATTTCAAAAGATGATAGGGGCTATAATTTTTGCCTACGGGCGAATAGACATTATTCGCAAGGATATGAATGTGCTAGCAATGATGACATGCTTTGCACCCCTTTGGTGGAAGGAAATTCATTAATAACTTGCTTGAAAGTGCTCGAAAATTCAGTATTTGGGACTCAGTGATAAGTGGGAGTGCGGACTGTCACTCACTGTTAACTGGGGTCGAACATTTACCGTAACTAAGCCATTGAAAGCAAAACAACAATTCCAGAGTTAAGACAAATGTAGCATGCAAAACCGCCTTTTTCATGCTCCCTCTGCCGATAGTGTCTTAAGCTTTCTTATGCTGCAATGTATGAGACAAATTTGTTGAGTCAAGGCATACCTTTGATGGAACACTGGTGAAGATGGTGTTGTTTTTGAAATGCGACTAAACTGAGATTGAAGCGGAAACTATTTAAAAATGCCAACTTCCACATCTTCCTACTTGTTTTTACCACCTATGCTGCAAAATACGACCAAGACCACTTTGACCTCACTCACGTCCTGCCACTTACAGGTCGTTTGCGTACGCAACCCTAATTTGCACCTGGAAAAAGGCGGATACTCCTTCAAAGTGGGTGATAAGGATTTGATCACAATGGGGATGCAACTAATTACTGAGTAGTGTCACGCGCCACTTACTTGCCGTTTGGTAAAACAAGATATTAAGAAATGATTTTGCATGGGATCGAAACAAAACGTATTCCCCGAGTTATTACCAATGGACAGCAAGGACGTGGAGAATAGGTGTGCAAGTGCAGCTCCATGCGAATGGCCCATTAAGGTCATTTGTTCACAATTGCCTCCAAAACGGTGGATATTGGAGTGGACCCACTGGATAGCGGCCTGCAAATCGAATAGGGCGAAGTTGCCGCGAGTAGAGCCAGCGATACCTTCCGACAGAAACCCTACAATTGCATGCTTCGTATTGCGCTCGAATAACATTCCATTCACGAGCACAAACAACTCCTATAACTTTTCAATGTATCAGATGACGACACATCTTCGTGGATGCGGCCAAAACTTGAAGTCGTAAAGTAAGGACATATTCAGTTAACTTTTCCGGTTAATGTTATAAATCCCTAAAAGCTATCCACGTGCCTACAAGTGGGGCGAACGTTTGAATCTCTTTAAGTAGGAATGAAGGCTTCACAATGTTTACTTTCCGCTCAATTTTTAATATGGTTTCCATTCTTAAGCGTGTCTGTACCCTGCATTCATCTTAGACCGGCTACTTTGGGTTCCAGTAATAATAGGGATTGGGTTTTCCAAAGCCCATGTTTCCTTTCTAATGTATAATCAAAATGCATGACCACCCAGACCCTCATTCGCGTACGATTTTTGTTTTCCAGAGTAATTTTAAATAAGGGGGAAGGATGGCCATCATACAACTTCCACTGTCAAATGCTGTTTAGATCATGGCCCCTCTAAACATAGAGTTTGTGGAACCTACAATTGTGTATACGCATCAAGTTGCTACACTGAAATGCTGAAAAGCATTTTTACTAGGATGTGTTATTTATTTGGGCCTTCAAATGCAATCACGAAGGGCATTCGGTAAGGCTCGTCGGATCGCTATGAGAGCTGAAAGTTACTGATCGTGTGAGTGGCCTATCACAATGTTTTAAAGCACCCAAAATTATTCCAGAGACTTCTCTGTGTTTTATATTCGAGGTGCACGCATCCAAAATTCCACAATACAGTGCATAAAGAAGGACGTCTGAGAAAACAAGTTGAAAGTGTGTTGCAGAACTTACCCAAAACACCAAGCCTGTAGTTGAGTGTGACTACAATAACGCTGCCAAGGCTTGAAAAGAGGCTGAAATCATAGGCATTCCCAGATCCATGCTCGTAGGAGTCACCGTGCACAAAAATGAGCACTGGAAGCACATGCCCATTGATGTTTTCCGCGCCTAGATGTGACCCAATGCAAAACGCCCATTAAAAACTAGCTGGAATGACTTCCATTTGAACCATGTTTGATTTTCCTAAGATAATAATGTTCCTTGACCAAAGGAAGCTGCAACTACGTATATGCTCATACCAATTGCTTAAGTATTAGTGAATTGGCACCATCAAAGTCGTTTGAGATTATCTGGTGGTCTACTTGAGTGAAGGTCCTTCAAATTTTGCACGCATGACTGATGCTATTTGTTGCCTTTGACGAAAAACATTACAAGCAATGTTACCTCAGATGGTGTACTTTCGTCGGAAAAAAAGTAAGCTCACGTGGCAGTGGCTTTGAAACACTTGAAGGCATGGAATCCCTAACAAATTGCACTGCCAAGGCATGTTGACGCGTATGTCAAACTAAGCTGCTGTTTGATGTGGAATCCTGCAAGTACTGAGTCAATTGAAGAGGCAGAAGAGAGTAGGACGAAGACCACATTTCATAGCATAGGAACACTACCATCCTCTATTTTAATACAGGCGAAATTTGAATAGCATAATAGCATTTCACATTATGCATTACATTTGGCCTTTTTCTTAAGCAAAAACAAGGGATTCGTAAGGTAATAGAGGTTGTTGAAATTAAATATGTGTCAACAACAAACGATACTTCGTTTTCCTTTTAACAAAACGCTAAGTAAGTAAGCAAAATTAAGGTTTTACTTTAAGTATTTTGTGGTTAATCAGTACTACTACTGGAATTTTCGTTACTATGTTACTTTGGTCATACTCAAAATAACCGTTTATTACTTGTTTATGCTCAAACCATTTATGAAAAGTTTAGACCTCAAAACATTTTTTTCTCTTAATTCTCTTCCCAAATGATTGGCTGCAGTGGTGTTTCAAATAGCATCCCTTTTCTTCGAAATCGCTGCAACCTTCCATTAATAATAAACGAAGCTAATTTAGCTGCATCTGCTTTCTACTGGGCCATTTTATTGACGTACTCGGTCTGACGGTCTCTTTTCAACCGCATATTGACGCGAGGTCGTAAAGCAGCTAGCTGTTTCTAGGATCCTCAGTCCCAGGTACGCTCGTTTCACTGCACAAACAAACGCAGTGAAACACTACTTTATCGCTTATTTGAGGTAAATACGTATGAACAAGCTTTGTAAGATCATAAAGCCTATTGTCACTAATAAGAGTGAAATACAAAAAAATAAAGGAGGCGATCACCTACCTGCCTCAGGGACAAAGATGTTTAACGTCAGGCAGTCCTCAGGCTGAGTGGCAGGTTGAGGGTTTTGCAAGAGATGGTGGGAGGAAGCGACAGTGGTGTCAATCCTGGCTGTCCAATCATCAAAAGAATTGTCATGCTCCGACTGTGCTCTTCGTGGCTGAGGGCACTCAGGTGGGGGTCCAGTCTTTTGCAGGTGGCCACGGGCCGGCGTTTCATATATGAATGCCGCAACAGAGTGCATGAAACGCCTTTTCGCGGCATGATGATAGGACTCTCCGACATCCGCGTTCCCAGGACCTGACACTACACTATCCCCTTCACCGCCAAGAGATGCATAGCGCAGACCATATATCGTGTGCACTGGTTGCAGTTTTGGATCAGAAAAGCGTACCTCTACACCAGAAACTGTGACACGACCGTCGAGAGCAAAGCTGCGCGTCGACGGAAAACGTGTGACGGTTATTGAATGTTGATCTGAGCATGTCAAATAGATCAAGATGGCTAGAACTATCGGCGACATGAGCGTTCAAATTACACAAACAAAGAATTAATACGGTAAGTTTAGATATTCGTCGCATCCCCTTCACGTGATTGGTCAAATGAGGCTCACCTATCAGAAAATGAGCAAGCCTTCTCTCAAGCGGTAGCAACATCCCCATCGCCACTTAAGTGTTTTATTAATGAATAAAATGACTGCAACAACCGTTTTAGCTTTCATAGTTTTTCGATTCTACCCCTCACTCCCTATCCCAAAAAATTTGGCTCTTAAAGCCTCTTCAATGATTGTATCAAGCATTAAGAAGACTCGCCTGGTCTGTTCGAACTATTTTTAAAACCCATCAAAATTTATCTTTATTAATTTGCTATATAACTCATCATATTCAAATCAAGCAGACTTTGAGCCATTCAAATACCACTGCATTCACAAATTTATTGTTGGCACGGCTGGTGTGCTTTGTTTTCCATCGAGCATTTGCACTTTGAGTAAAAGTGCTCGTTTAAAATATTCCACACAATAAGCACTTGTGAACTAATTACAAAAGTTTTGTAGATTATTAAAAAGTGCAAATTTTTCACAGCAGTGAGTAACATCTAAGCCCATTCTAGAGCTGATAAACATTAACACATCCACACAGCTATCTTCTTTCCGCCATCAAGAAATGCCCACATGACAGGCTTCCATTGCAAAAGCATGGCTCAACATTAGTGGAAATGAAATTAATTGCAACTGTTAAGAATGTGATAGACTCTGCTGCTGGATCCCCAAACGGTCACGCAAAAGGGAATACTGGGGCTCCACTCTACATCACATAAAGTTTCCCACATTTTATGCTAGAACACCCTCCAAGATGGCTACGTGGACTTCATGTCAGCAAACTTACTGTCTCTTCGGCTACAAATAAGTCGTTGTAAGCACATACTGCAACATACCATGTTTTCCCCAAGAGGCATTCAAAACCGCTGCATTAACAATACGGCCGACCACTTTCGATGGAGAAAAATCAAAATCATCTAACACGGCGAGTTTGATGCGATGGCCATTAGAAGCACAACAACAGAGTTCCATTAAAATGAACACAACGTCGAAGAATGAAAACAGCAAAATATAACGTCACCTGCTTTTAATTGACATATGACGGCAAAAAGTTGTAAGGATAAAATAATTTTTATAACTATAATTTTTAGCATAAAAATGACCTATTTATGCCAAAAAAATTTTAGACTTTTTAATAGCGACTAGAGTAAACCTCCCAAAGACGCTTCACTTTTTGAATCGAGTACCATTTCGAGCTGTTGTCCCTGCCTAATGTGATCGGAACACATGGGGCGCGTTTTAGCGAACCCTCTTGCCTCCAAAGCCAGAAAAAATTCTTTACCATTCGACTCCACTTTTGGCTTGCCTGCTTTCCTCATCAGTCGAGTACGCATATGGTTGTCAACTAATGCTGCGGAGGAGTGATAGTGGCTTCGACAAATATCGCCACTGGTTGATTCCTCTGACTCCTCCTTACAAAGGAACGAACGAATCGATTGCAGCCACCAATACTGAGTCTTCAGTAAGGAATTTTATTGTGAATGTACACACACACACACACACA
>UYWX01000595.1:0-10451 GCA_900622495.1 Hydatigera taeniaeformis
GCAACTGCCACAAGTGGCAGTCGACTTCGTTGTTGCATGAGTGGATGGGCGATAAGTTGTTATTATTCTCATGCCTGTCTCTCAAGCATACATAATAAGTGATGGGGATAAAGCTTGTCAGTTAATGGAAGTAGAAGTCTCTGTGAAATCTGAGTCACATTTCAAATGAAAAGTGGAACTAAAAGGAGGACGACTAGCGAGGTTGCGGCCATTCGAGATGCGGCATTCCACGAGCGGAAAACTACGCGTGGCACGACAACATCATCCGGATTGACGGATTTGAGTTTTCTGAAGTTATTTGCCATATTGGAGGCGGATTCCTCACTGGCGTAGCGAAGGAACCGCATTGCGTCAAGCTGAAATAAAGTGAAATTCGAAATTCCTCCTTAATGTTCTTCCCATGACAAACGGGTTCGGCAACTTTGAGTGCTTATTAGACACATAATCTTATGAGAATTGTGCTGATTTTCGTTTTGACAATTATGCAGTATCATTACAACCTACCTGCTGAGGGCTAACTGGCACCGGGACTGCGACCACCGTCCAGTAGACGTTCTCAGTACACGGTGGAGTGGTCAGCGAACCCTCATATCGGAAGTAGCGTGAATTGGCGTCACCAATGTCTAACAGAGCATCAACTGGAAATGGAGTAAAATTAGCTGCCTGACCGGGACTCTGAACTTCTTCCACCTTCTGTAGAAAGGCACCCATGTTGAAGAGCAAAGTTTTGTTGCGTGGAATGTTTTTATCCTCCTGAAACACTAAACCTAGCACAGCTAATCCGTTCACTCCTTTGGAGGCCTCCGAGAAGGTGGTGTACAATGACTTGTCGAAGGCCACTATGTGCATCTGTAAAGGTGAAACAAATGAATCACCAATAGGCTTCTATGAACAGAAGCTCATAATTTTTTTTAATAAACTATAACGCGTTCCAATATTTTTGATGCAATGCTATTAAAATCCACTTGCAAACTACTTAAAATCCTACTGCTAGCTATGAGTAGTATGGTCTGACCTCACCTCCAGAGGGAAAAATTTGCCATCAATGCTGTGCTCCGACCCAACAGAACTCTTGTTGCCCCAGTGGAAGTGAAACTGGGTGATACAGAACTTCATGTCTTGCTTGTTTTGGAGGTCCAAGAAGTAGTGACACGAGCCAATGTTGACAACAACTGAAGGTAGACAGAGAAGGCGACTTTACGTATCGTAGGTGCACCAATATATGGACAGCTAACACTTGGTGAGGACCTTCTAGTCGTCTGCGGCCCGCTATCCCCACTGATGACATGGAGCGAATTTTGCTAGCCTTGCAGGTCATTCAGTCCCCTTCCCCACTGAAAAGATGTCGGCGATCCCGTTTTTGTCGTTAGCAAGAGCAATTTGGAGGAGGAATGCATGCATAATGCGGTGTCAAACTGACTCACAGCAAATCTAAGATCTGATTCCCCTCACCTTTGTAGGAGATAGCAGAAATGACTTCGACAGGTGTGTGGTTCTTGGGTCAATAAAAGGCGGAAGGAGTGGCACATCTTCATGTGGGCCTCAGTAAATCTCCCCGCTTTCGACTGAGTGTTGCAAATTGGACATAAGAGGCACTTGCTAATGCCTCATTGTGATGAAGTGTCGCTTAAGTGAACTCGTTTTTTAGCCCTTATTCGACAGGGTGCTTTGAAAGGCGAAGACCACAGCTCGACTGGTCTTCGACGAGACACTTACGCGTGTGACCGTTGTTGGTCATGACGAAGGGTTCGTTGGTGCCGAAGCTGCCGTGTTGGTAGACACCGATGGGCTTCAGGTGGGGATCGTAGATGGCGTCTGCGTAGGAGAGAGGAATTGGCGACTGCTTTTTCCCATTGCACATCTTGTGCGCCACCTCGCCCCACTTGTCTTCAGACGAGTTTGTGTTTGTGTAGGACCAATGACCTTGAAGGTGAAAAAGCAAGATACTTTTTTCTAAAAGAACGCTAAATAAGCCATTTTTAAAGTAGTGCCTCGATAAGCTTAAGTTTACTACCCGCAAGCTTTATTTACTGAGTTAAAATACTGATGTTTTGTTTATGCCATGCCGATCACAATCGTTTTAGTCCTACAAAAAGGTCTGCCAAACTCCGGTCATTAAGGAAGTGCCTCTACTTCTAGCACACCTCCTTTTTTCCCTGAAATAATAGCAAATCATTGAATGATTCTTGTCAATTTTACCTGGGAAACTATCCTGCTTTACTAATCTTGTTCACTTCTTTTCCAAAGTAAAAATAGTGTTTCCTTGAAAGTTAATAAAAATGTCAGCGTGGTGGAGGAAGTGGTTGAAAGGAAAGGCAGTCTTACTGGCTGAAGAGGCGGAGAGCAGGAAGAGGAGGACGAGGTCTAGTAGAGCTTCCATTTTAGTAATATTCTTTGTAAGTCTAAAATAAGCAGAAGGTAGAGCGTTAGACCCTCCCTAACGTCGCCTACAAGGGTGGAGTCATGACGAGGGATGCAACCTCTTAATTGGCGCCGCCTCAAACACATAATTCCAGTTGCTGGAGTTAAATGGGGAAGGGGGAGGAGGAGGAGGAGGAGGAGGAGGAGGAGGAGGAGGAAGGGATTGGCATTGCAACCCTTGATCAAGCACGGAAAACAAGATTGACGCAAACTGATGTAGCAAAGGATTCTGAGGAAAGAGGAGGACCGAGTCGCTTTACTGACTAACGCATCATCCACGTGATTGGAAGGAATGACTTCAAATTTTGTTTCCAGAAGGCAATTGTTTGTTTTTTGAAGCAAAAGAGCTACTATGACCAAAGTGAGAGTCGCACTAAGAACTTGTTCATCCACACCAACCACCACTCCAGTAAATATTTTACAGGAAAAAGGGTGCCAAAGCACTGTCGAGGGTCTAAACGACAACGGCTGTCTTCAATGTTGGCATGTGATGCTTGTGGATGGCAGGGCTCACCACGATTGAGCTGACGTGACACCATTTGCACTGCCTCCTGTCAAGAGTAGTTACTTCTTGCAGGTTCAAAAGAGCGCCTTGGTGGGGGGGGGGGCGAGGAGGGTCCCTTGCCACTAACAATCAGCAACTGTTTCATCGTCATTCATCTGGAATAAGTGTTGACAGATAAGGCCTGAAGGTGACTTGTTTGAGGAGCGAAAGAAGAGAAACAACTCCGCTTCACAGTCCTTCTTGACTAAGATGAAAAGGTCACTGAAGACACACCACAAAGGCAATACAACTTGTCGACTGGGTTAAAGAAGTTCAAAGTGAAGGGAAAAAAACTGCTCACGCTTAAGGAAGTCGAGAAGCAGGCAACCATCGGAGATCTACACAAAACTGGGGCGAACGTGAGGCGTTGGGGTGACTCAAATCAGTCGGTGTGAGCCAACTGTTTCATCTCAAGCACCAAGTGCTCTGCAAATACAGATCTCCGTGGACCTTGTTCTCTTATCTAAGCTCGAAAAACTAACTTACCGGTTTCACGTCAAGCTACTCCCCTTCGCCTTAAAATAACCTGTCAATTCAACGCTCCATTATCCATCCTATTTGGAGGGACTTTCGTTATTTTTTCATGGTTTCACTTACGTTATTTGAACCAACGGTCAAAGGTGAACTGGTTATTTATGGCCCAGTTTTTACTCACCTAATCTTATCCATGTGTGGGTTTATAGTTTCAACGCCACTTTTTTTCGTGAGATTATCAAGTTCAGGACTATGGAGGTAAGGCAAGTTGAGGGGCAAGCCAAATTGTGTGGGCGCAAAGGGCGCTCCTCACAACCAGTATTCCTTTACACCTATCGAGGAAAACATTCTCTTGTCCGCAGCATCGTACTCCGTTATAGAAGAAGTAAGGAACATAAGCGAAAGTCGTCAGGTGGCAGAGTGGGGAAGGGGAGGGTGATTATGCGCTTGACAGTGGGATTGAGTTAAAATGGCATCCTGTGGAGGACTGCGGCCACGTGAAGGTTATCAACTGTAGAAGGGCTTGATGGAGTGCAAGATAGGCAACTACACTTAATAAGATACCTAAAAGTGGTCACCAATCGCCTGTGACAAGAGACAATAAAGATAGACCATAGAAGATGCCTAGCAATGACACCGAAACACTGATTTCAGTCGCCATATCAGCTTGCCTCAATAAAAGTCTGCTTTTGTCCGTTAAGAAATGAGGAATGTGACCGAAAATGGTTTCACACACGTATGAGGGGTAGGAAAAAGCAATTTGGAATGGAATCAGCCTCTCGAGTGATACATAAAGTGCCTCACGCCTTCCAAAGACCACACTAAGGAAATTTACGGCTCAAGGTTTGGTGGACAAGTGCAGTGGGTCCGATGGGGGAAGTTCAACCCAACTGTCGGGACGTTTCCTCTCAACTCATCCACAGCGCGCAAGAAAATTAGCCTTTCCTTTGCGCTTAGGAACAAAATAATGACCCCTTTAAACCTAAAAAGTCTTTTACAATAATAAAAGTCATTTAAATGCATGACAATATGGAAATAAAGGCAGGTTACTTCATCAAAATAGAATTAACAGTTGTGATTAATAAGAGAGACAACAAAGCCTGCGAAAGAATCATGCACAGAGGGTGTAAGTGATGCTTACGTAAGATAACATTTAAAGTATTAGAGTTTTCCCCAACACAATCGACGAATTTAACATCGAAGGCTTCGCGACGTGATTGGTCCATTTCTACACCCATATTGCTTGCCTCTGATTGGCTGATTGGGCTGATCGCTAGGACTAGTCTGAACTTTTGTTCACAAACAAGTGGTTACCAATCTCATTTTGTTTTAATTAATCGTATTTTATGTCAACTCTTAACACCGCCACTACTACCGAAAAAGAGTGAATTCCACATCCGCTAACTTATCAAATTTCTTGCTTGTAAATAAATTCCAACTGCTGGATCCATCCAAATTACTGTTCAATCCGAAAGTCTTACGGCCACTACTCTTTGGTTCCAGATTCCTTTTATTTCATAGTTAAGCAAGAGATGCTGGTGATTTAAACAGTTGGTGCCACTTTGATTTCCTCCCTCGTGATGACGCGGCCAGCTTGGTGACGCGAGTGAACGCGCCTTGACAAGACATGCAGCAACTAAAGGTGACACTTGACCAATAATTTCGGTAGTTATACAAGAATTTCTAAAACAGCTCAAAGGCATAGCAGTCATAAAAGAAGGTGAATTTATCCTCAAAGGAGTGAGTACTCTTAGGCTTCATAATCTGTAAAAGAAACATCAGTAAAGACATGCGTTGCAAAGGAATTATTGAATGCGCAAGGGAATGAGGTGAAAGCCCGTCAACGTAGTGATTTAACTTTATTCTGACAGAAATGACAGATTGCCTGAGAAAGCCTCACTGAAGGTAGACTGCATAATTTAGCAGTTAAGGGTGCTCTGGGGACCCAACTTGTGTGGCAACGAAAATAAATTGTTTGCATCGTGTTCGAACTCGTATAAATCACTTTTCTTTGTTTCATTAACATTTCACTTGCAGCAACGGAAATGGCAACCTCGATGGTCGAGCCCCTGTTGAGGTCGAACACCGGACGAATGGTGGTGAATTTGCGCGCATTCGAATTTGGTCCTTCTGATCTCTTTTGAGAAGGCGGCTAAGGGAGCCGCCAGCAGTGTTGGAAGCCTGAGCATTTCCCTTCCTCTGCAATCTTTTGGCGCACTTGAGAAGGCGAAATGCTTAGAGCTATGCGGTGTTCATGATACTTTTAATATTTTTCAAAGAAATAAAAGTAATCACGAAGGTTTATCCCCATTCGGCCATACAGTGGTGTCGATTGGAATGCGAATTGGTGCACCACCGTTCGACAGTCGAAAATAGAATAGAAAATTAATGTCCTTGCCCCGCATAGTAGTCTTTGAAAATATGAAAACTTTAAATATAAGACGCTTTGAGGAGGGGAATCAGTGCATCTAAGTCTGTCAAACACCTCTCACCTGACAAGCATTTGCTGGAGATTTCCGAGGACCCACGCAGTACAGGGAATTCGATGCATTCAAAGCCGAGTCACATGTAGAAGGAGGACATTAGTAAAATTACCTCTCTACAACAAGGCAAAGGTGGAATCAGAAGGTTGTTCCACTCAAAACGAGGGCACTTAAAAAGAACAGTAAAAACAAAATGCCTTCAGAAAAAAACAGTTCTCTCACCGTAGCGAATGTTGAAGACTTGTCAAAAGGCATTTCATTGCCTTCCTGCCAAGAGTCGAGGAAAGCGGTGAAGTCACATAACAAGCATCCAAGAGCAACGACTGGGTGTGACGGTTGGACGAAAGACGCCTCGATTAGCCCGAGTGATCCCAGAACACTCAAAAATGAGGGCTCATTTGTGAGGCCTCACCTCCATTGCAAATGACAAAGCGCACTCTCAACTCAGTCATGTGATCCGCAAATTTCACCCCTCAGATGTCAATTAAATTATCAACTTGTTCCCCGTAGCGATGACTGACAAAAGGGTGACTTTGTAGTCGCCTTCGTTGGGTTTCAGGAATGACTTAAAAGGCGGGTCGGGTCACGTAGTAGGCGCGAAAGGTATGGCAGTCACTCGTGATGCCACCGAACAGCCGAAGACGTCTTAATGATGAGGAAATGGTCCTTTCAAACTATTCCACTCCTAACCCGGACAGCTACAACTTGTCAGGTTGTCGAGAAACAACCACAGCGGCTCCATTTAGCAGTCCCCTTTGGGCCACAATTAAGGGAGCTGCTGCGTGCTTTGTAAGAAGGAGACAAATATAGTTGGTTATAAATTCAAACGTCCATCCACTTCGATAATTTTATTTGTTGAAAGGCCGAATTTCCCATTCGGTGAATTGAAGTACCATTAAAAAGTTGCCACAATTTTGAAGGACGAGGAAGCAAGTTTAAGGGATCCCAACAACTACAAAAACCCCACCGATGCGTTTAAGCCACAACGATGCTTTTCTCAGACGATGTATGGCGGCTGCTCAAGCCACGTGGCAGTGTGAAGTTCCTCAGCCATGTCACGCGTCGACTGGGAGGACAGCTTATTGAAGCAAACGCACAGAACATGGATGCTACTTCCATTCCCTTATTGCTATGGCCTCGGCAACGCTCATCAACTACTCGGTCGCAGTACCAATTGACACTACTTTTCCTCACTATCATGAAACACCACCTATTTCAGGCATCCCGCACCGACTCATTGGCTCAACAACGTGGTAGCTACCTTGCACTTCATGAGGACCTTCATATGAACCTCATTTAATTGGTATTGCACAGTTCTTTCCCAAGTTGCACCATCTGCTCTGACACACATAACTTCCGCACTTTATCCGTGATCACGGCTTCGACATTTCCGTCATCCATCATGTCCTTCGCGCAGCACAACATCAGTGACTTCTCAGCCGTCTACTCACCCATCGTACGCGCGCAACAAGATGGATAAGCCTCACTATGTGACGAAAATATGCTCCTCCTCCTAAGCCATGGATGCTTTTCAGGTCATTAAGAGGGCGACTCCACTACAGTTATCCTCGAGGTTATAACAAACCCGCTAAAGTGCGGGTCCATGCGCCTAAGTTAAGTGAATAAAGACTGAACGTACACTGCTACATGCGTGATGTCATGCCTGATGGAGACGCAATTTTCTTCCAAGTACCTCAAACGCACACTCAGCAAGTGGTTCATTCATGTGTAGGGCTCATTTGAAGGAAATCTGCTGACACTGTTGGTCAGCAAATGATGATGCTGATGGGAGGGAAGCGTTCTACAAAAACACCTTTGTATCCTTACTTCCCTATCAGCAGCCGAAGGAAAAGGCGTATCCCTTAACATCTATCTTTAGCTCGTCCTATTTTCGTATCTCACAAGAGAAATTTGTGAGCGATAATTTGTCTTCGCTTAATTTGTCAAATTTAAGTCCACAAGTTCACACATTACAAGTGGAATAGAGGTGAGAGGATCGTCACTCCACCTTGACGAGCATTTTCCACTCGCGGAAATCTTACAAGTGCTTACGTGGTTCTCCGAATTCCCGCGTTTAAGTACCGCCAAGGAGATATACTACTTACAAACGTTCAGCGTGGCCGGGAGGCTACCAGCATGATTCGGCGGTCGAGCAGCTAATTGCCTAACAGTATGCCTAATAATTTTAATTACGCAGTTTTAGTCGGTTTTTGAGTCTCTCAGTTGAAAGATCATGACTGCGAATATGTCAAGAGTGGTGCTAGATTTCACAAGTTGCGGAGATTTTATCAGCAATGATATCAAAAGGGCAGGAACGACTTTGCCTCTCCAACTGCCTATACTGGTGCAAAATCGCTCTAAAGGAAGTAGAAGATTTGTATATCTACCAGACCTTAAGGTTTTATGGTCCCTTAGAAGGGTCGTTACATTGAGTCAGCTGTAAAAGGAACAAAAAAGTGGAATTCCAACCCACCAATCAGCTCCGTAGGAGGAGAAGGTACCGCTGTTGAACGGCAGTTAGCATGAATTCGAATTAAACATGCGCTTTAATTTTCCTAGCCATTCAAGTACTTGTATTTCCGAGATGATGAATGACAACCATGGGCGAAATGCATGAGAGTGCCAAATTATTTCATTAGGACTAACAGTGTGTAAAGGCAGTGATACCTCTTATCAGCGCAGGATATGATCGACGCAAAAAGGAAACTGTCAAAGGTGCTGTCCGCAGCTTGACACAACAGTTAGTTGCTTTGATGCGCGAAGCTGCATAATACCTGGAAAATGTCACATGGGGGAAAAGTAACGATGCACAAGTGTCGATGATGACGTCTGTACTCTGGGTCTTTTCTGCACAGCATCATTTCGCCACATAAAATGGGTGCTGAAGCTGCAGAATTGTATTGTGGCGCACTGCATCTTCCCGCCTCACATCAACACTTCTGATGCGTTTTTTGGTAACTGAGGTGGGTGAAAGGCAAGAAAGTGTAAGCCAAAGGTGACGCCTAATTGTGAGGACGAGGAAAGTTTTGAATTCGTAATTCAATCAACAAACCAACCAACCAATCATGATTGCTAAAACCCTCAAAGATGCAAGTTGATCTGTTCAAACACCATCACCACCACCGCACTAAATAGAGGCGCATGGCAGTTCCTTGGTTGGCGTATGTCCTGTTTAGCAGCAAAGCCGAGAGTGCACGAGATTTCTTTAACAGACGGTGGATCGGTTGCGCAGATAACAAATTTTGTCATGCCTCCGGTGATGATTTGACGAAGAGGAAAAATGTTGAGAAATATTATGATTAGTGAGTGTTGGCTCTAAATTGTGCTTTGGTTAACGTGAACCTCAACATCGACCATCATACCACCATGGAAGAATGTGAGACAAAAGGGACACCATCTACTTGTCCACAGAACCCGAAGAGCAGGCATTAGTAAGTGATGAGAGACTCTATGGATCTACACGAAATGGCACCGTTGGATAGAATTGGCTGGTTTGCGCCCAGCATTTCCTACTCCCAAGAAGCCACACCCATCAAGACTGTGAGGTAAAGAGGATTTGATTTACGCAGTCTAAAGGGTAAGATGCCTTTTAGTCCAGCTCTGCTGCTGCATCCAAAAAGGCCAGCACAGCAGGAGCGCAATAAAAATGACGTAAAGCACCACTTTGGCTGGGCTCCAATTGCACTTCGTTCGCTTAAAATTAACGCAGTCGTCCAGAGACCTGTGGAGAGGCGGGAGAAAGAATGAAGAGACGGTGGTTGCTGTTGGGGCTCAGATCGCGTTCTCCCTTCATCCCTAACTTTTCCACAACCAAATAACTATTGCTCAAAATCAAACTTTTCTTCGCCCCATTCCTCCTGCCAAGTGCAGGCAGCCACTGGGTCACAAATGATATTTACATGATGAACTTTGTCACATGCGCAAATCGGTCCACGAATATTGTCTATTCTCGACACAACTGACAGATGACAAGTGTGCGTAAATGTGGAGCTGAAACGTGATCCTAAAAAAAGTCGCATCATCAGTTTGGTACCATCTAAAAATTACAGTGCTGAGAAATAAATGATCCACCACCTCTATTAAATAAATGAATGATGTGAACCAAGACAAATGTTTTGGAAAGGCAACAATTGAAGGAGTTACGTTCCTTTGCGATTTAAAGATTTTAACCATCCACTTGCCAACAAGAGACCTCTATGGATAAAATTACAGCAAATTATTATGGAAAAATGACAAATAAAGACGTCTTAATGGTGAAGCTTAGCATTTGCGCTCGCTACACTTGTTGCAACAATACGTCCATTCCCTCGATGACATTTGAGGAAAGAGATGAGGGAAGAATGCAATCTACACCACCAGAGGTGCAATTTGGGGATGTTGGCCTTAAGTTAGGTTCCCTCGGATGAATCATAGGAGTGCGTTGTGACTCTTTTTAATTGAGAAAGACGACGATTTCGTAGCGACATTCTTTCGACATTAGTGGCATATAGTAGGCGCCCACTTAGGTGATGGTAAACTGACTGCTCGAA
>UYWX01000596.1:0-10418 GCA_900622495.1 Hydatigera taeniaeformis
GAATTGACTGTTGAAGCTGTTAGATGGAAGCCATCACAGACAAGACGGTCGCCTCCCTAACTATCGCGCCCTAACATCTCATCATAGCACTGAACTCCCACTAGAATCTTGAAAGTTGGTATGATCTCACACCACGCTCTGCTCAGTGAACGCACACTACTGACACCTGTTTTGATTTGCGGTCCAGCATGGTAACTTAGTCCTGCATGTAGTTTCCAAATACAAATTTCAACCTATGCTCATATTAAGCTATCATAATGTTAAATGAACACACTATGATTAGAAGACCACTGTATTTATAAATCTGCAGTTAGGATGTAAGTAATTCACGTCATTGAATATTTAAAATAAAGTCCCTGAATCAATCGATAACAACACTTTTCCTTTTTTTACAGAAGTCATACAACTAGTAAAAGATGCATTTATCATAATTCCAAGAATACAATTGAAAATAAACACCACATCCGTGGCGGGAGAGGAACTAACATTGAAAATAAATTTTTCATTTATAAAATCAGTTAGTCTCTGTTACTATTTAGAAACGAGAAGTCAAAACAGAATACAGCGCCACCAACTTTTCCAACTTACTCGATATATGGTACCAATGATGACGCACTCCTCATCAATCTTAACATCCGGAACTGATCGAATGGGTAGTTGCGGCCACTGACAACGTGCCTGATTCTCAAGACGACTGTGAGACAATTTGAGCCGTGACAGGTAAAGATCTGCATACTGAGAATCAAGAGGACAACCGCCAACGGAGACGCGAAAGCGGTTGCGATCGGTAATGACAATCGGAATCGTCATTGAAGTCTGAGAGGAAAAAGGTCGAAAGTCGCGCATATAGAATCAAACATCAGCTCATACAAACTTTGAAAATAACAGCATACATTCTTGTTAAGGTGGTGCAAATGTCGTAATACAGGAGAATAAAAGCTGTCCTTAGTAAAATCTCATTTACACCTAGCTTATGCATGCCTCCTGAATGAGTATTATCAGATACCAAAAAAATTTAACATGTCTGAGGAAAGCGAAACAAGAGAGACCAGATGGCTTTTCAAAATGCTAGGTCAATGTATTTCTAGATGCGTCTCTTGTAAAGTGCACCACTAGCACCGCAAAGACCGATCATACAAAAGTTCGCCGGCTTAAGCAATGATTAAAACAATAACCGAGGTATTTTAACAAAAAATGAATAAGTGCCAAAAATGTCACTGTACTACAGCTTATTATTTTTTACTTTGCAATTTTCTAAATTTAATATAAGTAAAAAATTGTCGTTAGCAAATCTCAAAAATCCAAGCAAAATTTTTGGATAGGTTAAACCATGTTCGCAACATTTTTGGTGTTCTCACTAAATAAAGCAAGATATTGGGATGAAATAAACAGATATTTTACAGAAACGATAGGAGTGAGGCCATAGCTTAATCGATCTACACACCAAAAATAAACGTTGGGCACCGAGACGTCCCACTGGGTAGGTGAAGGTAATAAGTTGAGCTGGATGCATTGATTGTAGTGGAAGCAGGGATTAAACCTCACTTAGGCCCAACGTCTAGCCTACGCATACTTATGCCAGATGAAGACCATATTCGCCGCTAGGCTTCACTTCGTCCTGTGCACAAAGCATTACTGCCGCCTGTAGCGTCCCAAGGCTTCCCATAGGATGAAGGAAGGTATAAGTGAGATTGAATACACGTATTCCGAAGATGACAGAGCGAATGGGGCCTGAGCGTGGCCCGAAGACCAGCCCACGTTTACAGGACCCAGACAAATTCTAAAGTGATCGCCAAACATCAGGTAGCCACATAAGCAAAGCATTACACCGCTAAGTTCAAACAATCAAATATTACCATACCTGCTGTAGCGTCCCGAGGCTTCCAATGGAGTAGTAGAAGGCATAAGTGAGGTTGAATACATGTATTCCGAAAACAATAGGAGAAATGGGGGTCTGAGCGTGGCCCGAAGGCCAGCCCACGTGTACAGGGCCCAGACAAGTTCTAAAGTGATCGTCAAACGTCAGATAGTCACATCAACAAAGCATTGCACCTGCTATAGCACAAATTGTATTGTTGTTCTTGTAGAGTCCCGAGTAGAAGAAGCAGAAAAAGAAGTTGAATACTTGCATTCCAAGGGGAACAATTAATTTAGGTCTAAGCAATGCCTGAAGGCCAGCCCACGCTAAGAGGGACTAGACGAATCTTAACTAACCACCATACATCGGGTGGTTACATAAACAAAGTATTATAGTTCTGTGCGAAGCTTTATACATATTGTACACTAGCAACCACTTTGATTATTCTAGAAAACGAGCAGAAAGTCCCTTGGCAGAAGAGGATATCGAGTTGGATTAAGTGCATATATTTTAAGAGCACAAGATGGGATTGGACTTTGGCTGGGGTCCAAGGCCAGCTCACACGTACAAGGACATGATAAATGCCAAAGTAACCACCCGATATCGTGTAACCGCATAAACAAAGGGTCACGGTCACAACCCGCAAACTGCCTGCATGCTTTGGTACTCATCTTCCGCTTAGATGCGCCAGATAACCATAAGTACATGTCGAAATTAAACTTCAACGCAATGCTTTCTTTCGGAACGTTAAACTATAAGTATCAACCCATAAATTGCAGGGTACCAGTACTGGTAGTGCCATGTTGTTGATGTCGACAAAGGCTAAAACGAATGTTAGGGGCAGCAGTCAGATTATTATGATGCATAAATGTAAGGATAAAATTGTAGCGTCCTGAGACTTCCCATAGAGTGGAAGAAGGCGGTGAGTGAGGCTGGATATATGTATTCCGAAGGGAACAGAGCGACTGTGCCTGAGCATGGCCTGAAGGCCAGACCACACGTTCAAGGGTCAGAAAAATCCTAAGGTTACCGCCAAACGTCAGGTAGTTGCATAAACAAATCGGTAAAAAAATGGGCTCCAGCGCAAATCCACACTCAATTAAATGAGAGATGAACTCCATTTGATGTAGTGCCTAATGTCTCATACTTGTGTTACTTAAAAGGTGATAGTTCTTTGCATTTTTTGCAAATTCATTGACCTAGTTACGGTGAAAATATCTAGCTTTCGGTCACTTTATGGTTATTTATGGACTTAAAATTAATTAGATTTGTGTTTTTATAATCTAACCGATCCACTTGCCACTGAATGAAACCATATTATTGCATCGTGTTTGTTTGGTTGCCAGTACTGGTGCTGAATAAAAGTTGATCCAAAAGTGGAAGACTTTATGTCCTAATTCTTACTACCTCTGGCGTAGTATTACATTGTAAATTAAACACATGTGTGACAAATGGAATATTACCTATAACTAGTATCTGCGTTTGGCATTTCACCTTTCCTATGTGTTACAGGACAGCCATCGACAATGAGAGCGACGCATGCTGTGGGCTGTTTTGAGAGAGAACCGTGCCGTTGTTACCTCCGTTAAAGCTATATACGGTCGAGGACAATCTTAAATTAAAGGAAATGTATTTCACATGGTGCTATGTACCGTTCTTGTTTGGCCTTTCGAACTTCTGGCTTCATAAGGGAATCATTTAGCGAGTGTTTATTAAATATCCTTTACAGAATAGAAATGGATACGGGTGAAGATAAGATGGAGATTTGATGCTGCTCTACGGAAAAATTCCATGTTCTTGAAGCACGAGTATCATGTTCAAAACTAACCAACCTCCTACCCTTTATAAGAGCAAATTAAACGGTGTCATTAAAACTGGAAATCTATTTTTGATTCATGTTTTAGAACCGAACTCTAAGGATGCATGATGGTCAGCAGAACTTATAGCTTTTACTTATAATTTTAAGGGAAAAAACTACGGATTTGTAGTTTATAGCGTCCCGAGAGATTTAACTTGTCAATCGAAAACGAACGACTTGTTTTGATACTTGTATTTGATCAAAATTACAGCGACTAGACTTTGACAAGATCAGATTACTTAGCGGAAGCAAGATGCTTGACCAAAGGTAATCTTTGCCAGAAGTATTTGAATAAACAAGGCATTCTGCACAGATTATGCTGATGCCAACATTTACCTTCTCGTTTAAGCTGGCTTTGAGGAAATTCCGCTACCTTAGATATCCTTTTGCTTCTATCACATTGACGTATGTGTTTTTTTGCGTATGTATGTCTTTTTATCCTGTATAAATCCTTAAGACGCTCCTATGTGGCACTTTCGTTGCCTTTTCTCTTGCATCGGCTGGAATGCGTGAAAAAACCTTACTGTCCCCAATGTGACCGTAATTGCCTTAAGATACACGCTGACCATATATTCGTAAAATTTTATTGATTTAGTCGTGTTACAGCTGGTGCATAATCATGAGATTTGAAACAAACGGCCATAAGTAACCTCCAACTTTGCTACATTTGCATAAGCCTTCCATTTGACTTCTGGTGCAAAATCCAGCCCATTATAAAATATGCGTGCTTTTTTGCGTGCAATAGTGAAGGCCTTAACTAAACCCCAATTTTTGGTGCTGCTTTATATTACCTGTCGAATATCCAATTTTTCGAGTTCTTTTGCGTTGGCGTTGCCACTGGTTACGACTCACGTTTTTCGATCATATGATTTTCAGGCGGAAACTTATTTAATAGATTGTTTTCATGAACTTGTTTTCCGTAAGTTCCCCGTTGGTTAAATTTTCCGTATAACGGATATTACGTTTTCTGACCTATGGCTTTTCTCTATTCGATTTGTTTAATTATCGAGTTATTTGCTTTCACGTGCCTTTGGTAGTATTTTATGATAATGTTATGGATGCCAATGCTTAGTCTTTGTCGATATTTGCTGATGGAGTCTCCTGAAAATGAGATTAAAGTAGATTCTTGAATCGACTCTGGTTGATGCGTTTACAGAATTTGTTCTCGCGTGTACATTTTTCCTCTTTAATTTTCTATAGTCACATTGGTACTTTTTATCGGCTTTTTACCTAAGCGCATTAGAAAAGCATTGGATATGAAAAAAGGAAGGCTTTGCTAGAGTGGCTCTTCAACTGAACAAACTGCTTATTTCTGTTTCATAATTTTCATCTTAATTGCACACGATCACATTGACAGTCGTAGGATTACTTTTTTGGTCGTATCTAAAAAGTAAAGTTGCGTTGGTTCAGAATAAGAACTAACATACTGTCTTTAAATTGGGAATGGATCAGTTCATTTGTCCCCATAAAGACTCATGAAGGTAGTTGTAGTCAATCTTATTTCCGTCACTCCTCTAGTATTATGCAGCAGCCAATGGGCCGTCCAGTCACTGCTAAAACTTCCCTTCCTCCGGGTATTCCAGGACCTCCCCTCGCATACCTACTGCTGCAAGTGACCCTATTTCGTAGCACTACTCGTCGAGCCTTGCCTCTCAAGCACCCTGCAGTTAGAGTTGTCTGGTGGGGTGAGGATAGTTGTGACGGAGGTGGGATCCTTTTGCGCCCGAGATTTGTCCATCGTTTTGGCTCTCACAAAGATGTACAAGTCCGCAGTTACACGCGGTACCCTGTGTGTGTGCCTCTACACAAAATGCACAGTTATCTTGAAGGTTAATAATAATCCTTTTACACTCCATGCAAGGGCTTTGGATGTAGTTGGTCTGATTAAAATTTCTGCAACTATTCCCTCTTATGCAAATGTATCATGTAAAAATCTGTTAACAGTCTCATCTGTATCAGATGACGGTCACTTATTCGCAGAATTAATTTATAATTTTAGCTGTCCTAAAGGAAGCTAAAAAATGGGCAGGCATATAAGTAACCTTTTCATAGTGATAAGAGCATAAACGGTGCACCAACATACAGGATCATCCCGTTTAGTGCTTGTTGTTCAGGTTCATTGCAAAGGATGGATATAAGCTGCCTTTTGTTACTAAGTTCCCCTTAAAATTTTTATGTGGCTTCAACGAACAAGAATTTCTTAGTGAAATTTATATGCGTTCATTTTGTAGGCACTTCTTATTCTCGAGTGGAGGCCTTGCAGGAAACACTTTCTTAATGCTTAATAGATTCGCATACGTCGATGTTTAAGTGACGTGGGTAGTATTAAATTTCAAGTTCCCCCTTCGATTGCTACCTAGTTACCCTTTTGGGTGTTTTTAACAACTCGTGACCTGATGGAAGACAAAATCCATGCCTTGTTCATCTAATCGCAAAGGTCATTCTCCCCTTCTGCCATTGAAAGTAGAACTATGATTCTCTTGCTGGGAGGTTATTAATGAAGCAAAACATTTGTTCTCAAAGTAGATTTAAGGGAAATGTACGAAGGTATCTTTATCATTGTCTTGAAGACTACCAACGCGACTAGTTTGTAACAGTGGTTCACAACTCTATTTAGATATGGGTTGCCTCTATCTTGACGTTATTGATGAATCCAAAGGAACAATCATAGGTCGGGGGAAGGTGGAAAATCTTGGACGGCTGACACCTCGTAATCCAATTAAAAGGTGGGTTTAATATGTATATTTTACCCTAATTTTCATCTCTTTTGCAGCGTTGTAGCTGTGGCTAATGCAAGAGCCTCAAAAATAGGCGAATTGACTGTCAGTCTCTCCTATGAGCTACTACAAGGTGAGAATAAAGAACTTTAATAATAACTGTCTCTTTGAGCATGGCACTAAATTTACTCATTTAGTGTAACACACATTATAATATGTTCACCAAACAAGCAGTGCAACAGTAATCAGACAACTGTGCTTCAATTTCATAATGGTAAAGTCGGTTTCTCCTTTTGACTTTGCGTAGGTGCTCAATCGCATGGCCTCCTCAAGAAACACCAAAGTCTGCCTCGAGTGACTTCTTTGCCCCTGAAATGTCATCATTCATTGGCTTCTCAAACCTCCATTTCCAATCCGACAATTAATGTATTTGATACCGACGATTACAATCATGAGGTATAGTAATTTAATTTGAGGCGAATCAGAAGTGATGGAAAAAAGTTAACGTTTAACTTGAATGGATACATGCTAAAGTGACCGGATTAAGCTTCTTGAGGTTGTCGACTTTTGAGAATGCAGGCAGACAAAGTATTGTCGAATGGTCTTGATGCCTTTGGCCACTTTCCAAGTTTGGTGTGTAGATGACATAGGTCGGGCTCCCTACGAGAATCATGAGTCTTTTCACGGAAGATGAGGACTTTAGTAGTGATTAAATAGTGCTCAGGTAACTGATGGGAGAGTTGTCACAAAACAATCAAATTGCATCATTATGAGGATTGTCGCAGCTTGGCCTAAGATTTAAGGTTGAGGAACTAAGAGCCGACCAACCCCTTCAGGTAGGTCACTCATTTAACTGATTGGCTTCCTTGGCAAAATTTTGTCGCCATCTCTTTATCATATCGTGAAGTTATGCCAATTTTTCTTGTCCTGTGGCTGTGAAATGCGAGGTCGAGTCATTTTATTTACAGGTATTATTACAGAACTCGATTTTACAATGGTTACCGGGGTTTGGTGTGGATTGAGTGGTCCTTTTTTTAGCTTTTCACTCTCAATCATTTTTATGCGGATAAGTGCGATGTCATCCAGACGCACGTCATAATGGTGGCCATTCTAGGGATTTTGATTATAATGTGTAAAACTACGTCAAAATTTTCGTTATTGGCTGACTTCTTGTACTTTTTGGAGCTTTGGCATCCCATCCCACATTTAATTACAATTACTTCTTCTTGAAACACAGGGACCTACATTGAAGAGCAATGGGGAAATAACGGTCCAAGATAATAATTTGAATAAAGACAAGGATATGAAGGTCATATCGCTGGTGGATGCTAACAATGAATCAACTCTCAGTATGGAGGTGGTAGCACGCATTCAATCAGCCTTGGAGGAGAGTCGTCGAGTGCGTCAACAGGTCTTGGCTGAAATCAACACTGATGCTGGACGGGTGGAGAGAACGCCCGCCATAGAACCCAATCCTACGGCCATTAATCAGTATGTGTAACTGTCAGAATGGAAATGCAGGTGCTTTATGACGTAGTTTATCACATTGAATCAAATAAAAGCTATTGAAATCTGAGGTGGAACCGAGTATCACTTCAGGGTAATCTTTACTTTAAAATATGTAAGTAGTACTTGTTGAATAGTTTCCCTTATTTTACCAGATCAGATGATGATGATGATGATGATGATGAATACCTTGGAGTAGAGAAAGGTGATTTCATTTTGAATCAACCTGAACTCCATCCAAGTCCTAGAGTGACTACTTCACAGCCAGAAATGCCCTTTGGTTTGCCTGACAGTGTAAACAGTCTGTTTGATGATGACTGTTGGGACGTCTGCACAGACACAGATCTGGAAAGGGACATTGTCATTGACAACGCTCTTCTTCCCCGTCACGTAAGTCAATTTTTCAAGGCACAAGGCTCTAGGTGTGGCATAATACCGACTTGGTGTTGGCATTCCTCTTTTTTAGCTTTTTACATGCTAAGAATGCATTGACTGTCGAAACTATGGGTGGATTTCTTAGACCTAATCTTTGCGTTAAACGTCTGTGATGTTTTTTCCTCTTTTATGAAGAAGTTGAAATTGAAATTTTAGCGCTCTGGGCCTCCTAATCAAGTAAAGGAAGGCATTAATTTGAGCTGGGGGAGAGGAGAAGGGATTAAGCCTTAGTTGGACTCAAAAGGCCAGTCCACGTGTACAAGAGCCAGAAGATTGCCAAAAGTAACCGTCAGTGGCATGATTTGATACTCCCTAACGAAGAATATCCGAATTTAGAAATTTTAACTGAATTAAGATTTAATCATGGCTTCCATTGAATATTCCAATTTGGGATGCCAACCGTTTACCCACCATCCGCAGTGCATACAATGAACGTTACCATTTTACGCAGCAAGTAGTTGTTTGTTTGTTTGTTTCAGGATGTGACTCCACAATCTGATGTCAATGTCAGCAACCGAGTTGAGGACCTAGCCAATGTGGATAGGTCAGGCAGAGAGGTGGCCAAGGCAACAAAGAAAGCGACTAGTGCAAATTCACCCACACCGCTCTCAAAGAAGACATCCCCAGACCCACCTTATGGTAAAGCATTTTTCACGAAAAAAGATGCTTCAACTGTAGCCATAGCAAGTAGAAAATTTATCTTAGTTTTTACTCGACTATACGTTGATAGTGTGTTTAACATGTTATACAGATTGCAATTCCACAGATACTTGTCATTTTGTTACAAAATTTAAACAATACTTTTATAAGCAGGTGATAATGTTAACTACTCTAGAATAGTATCGAATGCTTTTGAAATGATGCATTGTCATGTCCCTCAAATCTCATTCCGTGTAACAGCTATTAAAATTTGTATCGTAAACACTTTCTTTTAGACGCTTCGTTAAACGCAGTTCGTCTAATTTTCCGTCGATTGACTTTTCCAACGCAATTATGGAATGCGATGGGGGCAGTTATGACTGCTTTGGCTGCTAAGGAGAGACAAAAGTCTTCCAGCCTTGTTAATCAACACCAGAGAAATTTGTATCCTTCTGGTAATATGCGAGGAGATGAAGGTGATTTCAATTTTAACTGACTGGAAAAAACCCTCCCATAATTTATCCAGAATTTACATTACCTTTTTTACTGTAAGACTCCATGAAGTGGAACCTGTCTACCCTATTTGCATTAGCGGCTTGAGTCTGTAGACTTGGGGACAATTTCTTCCCCATTTGATGTTTTAGAGCGCAGAGCTCCCCCACGTCGAAACATGGTAGCACATCAACTACAGAAAACACGATTAAGTAATGCTGGTGGAGGGATGCGAGCAAAAAGCGGTCTACAGAGGCCTAAAACCGGTCGAATTCTACAAAAGAGATCCAGTGATAAGTCACCAATCAAGGGCATGTCAGTGTGAGTTACCGTTTACGCTACAATATCTTGCTATACAACTCCACCTATCTAGTGAAATTATATTTTTACTTCAGTCAAGGGACAACTGTTCCCAGTAACAACTCCTGGGAATTGTATATGGAGATACTGGTTCCTGCTGATCTAGTTGAAGAGGAATCAAACACGGGTTTGTCTTTTCAACCCTTGATAGAAAATCTTACCCTCTGGTGCCAACGCATTCACCTTTGCCGAGGCATTTCCAAGCATTCTGCGCCTAGTCTCCCTACTAGTCCTCCATCTGGTGACTCCATGGTCATCATTGTTCCACAGCGTGGTTTGAACGGCGATAATTCACCAATGGAGCCTCTGGTTTTATGCTCCAATAAAAATGCTGACCTTGAAATTCTTCCAATCCGATTGCAAATTCTTTGCAAGCCTCCTGACGTCATACCTAACGATCCTGTAGTTGTGGTAGGTAAAAGTTATTTGATCATGAGTTGATAAAAAAAGTATGAGTGACAACATTTTCTTTCGAAACTTAGCTTGTTGGGAGCATTGAATTACCATTCAATGCTCTAGTCTCCTCTCTCTACCAATCATCGACTTCCAATCC
>UYWX01000597.1:0-10406 GCA_900622495.1 Hydatigera taeniaeformis
GAGTCACAACTCCTCCAAATGCATCAGATTGCAGCAGTAATGCTGAACGAACTGTAAAATATGACCCCCAATATATTTACTCAGTGGCAAGAAAAACCAGTTCTAAGAGAGAGTTAATTGTGGCAAAATCAAATCGTTTATATGGTATATACTGAACGGGTTCGATGCCTTAAGTGGAGATTTGATACCGCTAATGTAACAGGGTGAGACTTTAAGTTTATCCCTCTCGACAACAGCAGCATCTTATCCTCATTGCAGCAGCAGAATCCGGTTTTTGGAAGGACAGGAGTTTAGTGGTTAATACGGCAAGGCAATGTTCCCAATCGTCAAACCAAAGACCATAGAATAAAGGTGTGGCGAGCTTTTCCTTGTTTATGCTTTGGAGTAAGTCATTATGGCGGTCGTGAGCTATCCAAGACAATTAAACTTTTTGGGAGATTTATTAAGCATAAAACACTTCGGGTTTTAAGGTGCTTCCTGCAGCAAGCAGTGTGTAACACGCTTGATACCTGGAAAAACCCATGCATAAGTAAAAGATCAGCAAGACATGACGCACATAGAACGAACGAGGTATAATTCTATAAAAGGTAAACTGTTGCCTTAAGTTAAATTAGCTTTTACATTTATACGATTCTCTTTTACAGATTTTAATAGCAGATTTGTGAAAGGTTTTCTGCAGCTTATTCCCACTAGACTACGACACACCGATTCGCGTGTTATGCACGCGCTTTTGTAAAAAACCTTCGCATCCTTGTCACTTTGGTCATCGGAGCACGAGGAATTAGTGTACAGATGGTGGGTCTAGTGGTGAACTGCTACGCGCTGTAGACAACACAGTCTGCTTAAACCGGACCCCCTGTTATACTGTTTCGGTTGCCGAGGTTCGACCATTAGTTTTAGGGCTGGTGGCGGTGATGCAGTGCATCTCAACAGGATAGCAAAAACTATGGCAGTACGATTTCTCCAACTTACCTAACCTCGCAGATCACATTAACCTTCCAGGGGAAGAAAGCACCCTATGTTACTGTCCACTGTCTAGCGCTTTGCTATAGGGATCAAGCCTTTGTGCTAATTTCTCAACTCGTTGATTTGTCATGCAACCATCTGCAAGCATCACTCAGTAATGTATCTTAAGGCAGGTAACTAATTTTATAAAGGATACAGAGTCTAACAATTTTATAATCCATGTAAAGGTCTGCTCAAACACAAAAGCTAAAACAGTCCGGCCGAAAATCCACTGTCGCATCAGCTTATACCCACGCTGATAATGTCAGTTCCGATATCTTAAGACAAACTTAAAGGTAAAGGTAAGTCGTGCAACTGATCGTGTTTTGAAGACAGTGCAAACTTCAGTCGTCGCGCTAAGTTCTACCTTGTCCTATTTGCTGCCCACTTGGATGTGGACAGGCACACCCCCGTGCACACTATTGTGTGAATACAAGGTCTGTTATGTACGGGGTGATTGAAGATATTAGCTCACTGTCAAGACTAATAGTTGCTCATTTTTGTAGTACAAAGAGTAGTGCCTAAGCAATTTTAAAAAAAACTTGCGTTTGAGCAGACATCATTTAAAGTGACATGCCAAAAAGTGAGTGCTTTCACAAAGTAGTTACTAGCACAGCGTTTGCCATTTTCATACAGACTTATAAAGAATATTGTTCTAAAATGATGATGCATTCATGGATAGTTTCAGGCATGTATGGATGTCGCCAGCAGTTCCCTTCCATCCACTGTGCAAACTACAGGACCCAGATCTCGCTTCTTATTCCGAAATACACACGAGTTCTCTTGAGGCCATTTGCAGACGCATTGACACAGGGACAAAGCCTAGAACTACCTACAATCCCCACTTAATTGGCTTCAAAAAGCGAGTGTTTGGTTAAACTTAACCCATGAGTTAGTTCATTTGCCCATTTATTTATACTCAAATCACTCCATATAGCGTATAGCATGCGTAGTATTTGTAACAATTTAAGCATAAGGCCAAGATAGTGACTCATGCCACAACTAGAAGGTTGGGTCTATTTCATTCCCTTTAAATTATTGCACTGTCCTCCGCAGACGTGTTCCCAGGTCGTAATTTGATCCCTTGTCCCACTATCGCGGTTTTCAAATAACTTATCTGTGTGTGAGCAGGTTTGAAGGGTATTCTCTAGCCGTGTCACTATAAGAGTAGGTAAACAAATTTGATGACGACTTTTCAAAACCTATATACATGCGCCCCTGAGAATGACCTGGAAATAACAGGCATAATTCCTCAGGTCATCACCTCTGGGATTATGCTTTAGGTCAATTGTCTATTTTATCGCATGTCACCCCTTCGCGGTTGAAACGCCACACTGTCACTTTTAATTCTCATGGGTCTGGAGCGTTACCCAAACCCAAAGGTGTCCAAAGCATTGTTATGAGGATTATTCGACATACCTGGATTGTATTTGATCGAATGATAAGTCTACTCAACAAACCCATTTTATTATTGGTAAAAGTGATTCGCATGCATACTCCAGCGCATGCAACAGTCACATTTGGTGTAAATTTAATATAAATGTACGCAAAGCCGCATATATGCATCATTTTGGTTATTCTAATCAGTGTCTTCATTGGTCACATGACCATCGTGCTCGTCTTGCACCCATTGATAGTGATCTTGCCATGATTACAATGTAAACTCGTGAGTACTCTAGCAAACGTAATTGTCCCGACATGTTTGATGTAAGTATGACACAGGCCTTTGGAAAGGGATAGCATTAACATTGGCAACAAGGTAAATGGCTTAATGATGGTGGCCAATATGCAGATATTTCGGTGACCACGGCGTTGGTGTGCGGTCTCCACGACCAACTCACTGTGACCAAGTGTGGGGTGATGTCGTTTGGTTTAAACAGTTGTTGTGACGAACAAATGCATAGATTACTGATATAATTTAGGAGTGAGAGGATTGTCATCACCCACTTTGCCTATTCAGTGGATTTTGGCGAATCAAAGTGTCAAACGAGAGTAGTTGTGGTAGTGTTGCCCTTCCATTGCCCTCAAAATGACGTAACTTGTAATGCGGTGTGAATAAGTAGATACTACTAAATTGAAAATCTCCACATAGGTTAACTTAGCCTCATCCAAAGAATCCTTAAACTCTCGTGTTCATATACGCTTTATGTCGTTCTCGAATAATTTAATGATTGGACTTCTCACCAATGCAATGCAGTCGGACCCAAATGACATGGTACGTCACCATATATGCTCTGATGGTCTGCAGTCCGAATCCTAAATTCTCAAAGGGCAGCGTGTAGGCTCAACGACAGCCACATCACTTTATGCAAAAATATTGGGCTTCGAGGAGCAACCGTGAGTGATTAAAAAAACAAACGCAGGAAAATTAATTGCCTGAAAGCTTTGCTATTAAGGGAAACTACACTCACAATTCTGCATTTTAGGGGTTAACAATTTTTGTAGCCCTTCACGTAATAAATTGGCCGAAAATAACTCGCTTACTGACATTATATTGGAACGACCACACACCTTGTCTGTCTCGATTTAACGTGGTTGAACAATGTGCAAGTAGGTAGCTCACTAAACGGAGGCTTAGCAAAATGAACAAACTATGAATTTATGAGAAAACGTTAGATTGAAGTTTACGATACGGGTTGCGGTTGTTAGCCTTTTATTGGGCTCCCTGATTGAGTGAATAGGACCAAGAACGGGTAGCGCTATTTATGAATGTATCTCATTACTGACTTCGAAAAATAAACATGGATGGAAGCAAATCCTTTACATGCCCTATACGACTTTATGTTTACCAATCGTCAAAGCGTTATGCCAAGTCTAATAATCTCAATCTCGAAATTGAGACGTGCGAATGAGAGTGATGATTTTTGCTTTTAAAATGGTTGTCAAAAGCGTTAGAAATAGAACAAAAGGCTACATCATAAATATTTATTTGTTGTTGTAATCGTCAACGCAACTCATGGCCTGATTACAAGAAAAGGTGCTCGAAAAGTTCACTTTATGAGAAGCTATTCGTTCCCGGACACAGAATTTTCACGTGTTTTCACTTGATTTCACTATGATTTCAAAAAAGTAGCATTAATATGCGTCCTTCCTCCTCATCATAACAAAATGTAACTAATCTGACTGGAGAGCTTTGTTGATTTATTAGTTGCAACTATTCGCGAATAGTGCTTCTGACTGCTGTCCTTCGGAAAGGCTGATTTCAGTTTAACTTTCACGGCTCTCGGTATGGACGTATGGTGAGCGGTTCAACTTGTAGTTCATTACATACAAGATAAAGTTATTCGGGATAAAGCCGGGGTATAGATGTGTGTTTATTAATTAATTGACTGTCACCTACTTGTCTCTTAGATCCTGAGACAAGATCGGCCAATTCTAGATGGTATTGAAGATTGTGTTGTTTGCTGTTGAACTCAAAGTGATTATATCATCATTTAGACATTCCTCTGCCTCGCCTATCCTAAATTTAAAAAAAAATATGCCAAGCTATCCCAAAATCGCTAAATTCGTAAAGCAAGCTTAGCTCACTCACCGTGTTTTCAAATAGAGCTTACTAAGGGAGGCTTCAAAAACCGATGGATCGCCGCATATCCCTGCTTTCTAGTGTTCATAAACAATTGTGTTTTACAAAGACATACAAATTACCAGCCGTCACAGCAAGCTTCACAAATATCGTAGGAAACGTCGGAAACTGCGTTTTGCGAGTGGTCTTCATTAATACATCATTACGTTCTTTGCTCTCGATCGTAATCCAGTGCATGCTGTAAGTGGCTAAATTCCAAGTCAGTCGATTAGCTAACAAAAATTAATGCTGCTTGAAGTTGCCGCATTGAGACGGATGAACAAAAAGCAAATTAAAATATACCTCACAGAAGAGGAGTTTACGTGATGAGATGAATGTGGATGGAAACATTAAATGACCATTTTCCGAGCAAAAGTTGATTAAGGGTGTGGTGAACAAGTACACTTTTCTCTGATTGGCTAGCCGTGGAAATCATATGTGCATTATGTTCTGTAAGACCTTGTACTTAGGAGCTGTTAACGACTAATGGGACTGGATGCGAATACAACACCGCAACAATGTACTCGCTATCACAGGTAATTAGTGAGAGGGTGAGCTTTCAAAAAATGGGCTCCTTGGGTGCCAGCAAAACTTCTATCTTGACTTTTTTATTGATGGAGGAGGAAACTGGGTGGAATTAGGAGGCAGGGTAGGGAGAGACTAATGCATTGGCTAAGAACTCTCTAAACGACTGCTTACGGACTCAAAATCCGGCAATGCGGAAGGACGCTTAAGTGTAGAACCCAAGTTAGACTGTCTACACATAACTTGAGGATACGTAGGCGCAATGCCTACATTTAGTTCAATTATCAGGACGCGCGGTATGCAATGTTCTGGATTAGTTTCCTTCTTCAGGTTTCTAATCATTTAGTTTAATTTCTTCCAACCTTATTATACAATAATGCTGCAATAAACACAAAATCAATTAACAATAGTACTTTCAACAGAATACTGCTGGTAGAACATCAAATGCACTGTTAACATGTCGATTGTTTTATTTGCTATTTTGGTTGTGAATAGAGCAAGTAGTCTTGTCATAGCTTTTACTGCCCGGGCTACGCTCCACTTTCACACATAATAGCAGTCAAGCTATGGAAATGAAATGCGTTTCATTCTGCTAATTCGGCTTTGTCCACTCTACTTCCAAATTTCTTTCCAATTTTATCCTGTTTGGACATTTAGCATATAGTTTTCAATGAGCATCTCTGTAGCATCTTGAAATTTAATCTACTTAGTTGAACTTTTAATCGCAAATACTTTATACTACTTTTGTTTGTGAGGAAAAGACTTGGTGCGGTAATCACATGGCTAAAAAATTGCAAGTTCGACCGCATTTTATAGCCACTGTCGTCGTGGTCCAATTTTTTGCGGTAACTGGGTCAGGGCGATGTAATCGAGGCATGTCGAGGACTCAGGTGTCCTCACTCCGATGATCCGCCTAAAACTCATTAATTGGTTTATAAAACCAAAACTGAACAACACCTCTAACCTTGTCACTTGATAGAAGTATTTCACAGTACAGTTTAATCTACGGAAATACTATTTGCTTTAATTGTCCAAAGAGCACTTAGTCTTACTTTGATACTTTGCATAAGTCGTGACTAGGTTGAAATGCTTTCAGCCCTCTTCAGAGCCTAGAATGACAATGTCTAGTTGGAAACTTATTCAATGGCGTGTAAACGGAGCATCAAGAATATCTGCCCATTTATTCAGATGTGAACGGCCGGTCGAATTTTCACTCTGTGCGACCTACCTAACCTGAACCAATTTTAAGCTAGTAGCCTTTTCCGTGACCCCCATTAGCGGCACATTTACTAGTACCCCTGTTATACTCGACCATAATCTGCAAGATCATCGCGTATAAATCAAAACTTAAGACAGGGACTGTTACCAATACCACTTTGAGGTGCAGTTAAGGCAAGGTGAAATTAAAGCTAAACTACAGTACATTAATCTCTTAGCCACTTTCGCACATTCTGCCACAAGTAACTAATTTGTAAAACTATAGTGACTATACAAGATGGCTCCATCCTAGGCAAGGGTAAAACTCACCTCTGCAAATGAGTTCAGGACACAATTTTAGTTCTGGTTGGCTGAGGCATATAATTGTTCCAGCTGTGACACAGCTGACATGATGCCATGCCACGAACACATGGGTATCACAACGCCTTTAATTATAGTGCCAAAGTTTAACTTTTCCAAACAAATTATAAACCAAATGCTATCACAGTGCGGTATCGCCCTTTCCGCTTTTCAAACCCTTCACCTCAGTCTACGTGGAAGGGGCATACTTGAAGGTGGTTCATTTGGTATTCCCAGGGAGGTGCAAGCAGAAAAGGGAATGAGTGCTGTAAAGAGCGCCTAAGCTAGTCCGGGTATGGGTTTCCACACTCCGCTTCCCCGGCGTTCGAATTAACTTTTCACCTCTACTGCACAAAGCACGGTTTAGCTAATCAGTTTGTATTATAGTACCCATTGTGCTGCATTATGCGTAGAATTGTACCAAACTTTTAACCAACGTGGGAGAACAACCTCTACTAAATGCAGCTAGCAGACCTGAATCGCTTAATGATCCTGGATTTGCAGTCGTAAATTCAAGTCAAACATCCCATTAGAGTTACAATACACTGATCCTGCTGTGATGTTTTCGATGCTATTCTTGATTATGCCTAATGCTCACTTCTGTGCTGTGGGTGCAGTGAGGAAAATCATACAAATGATTGTTGAAATATGAGGTTTTTGCAAGGTACCCGGGAGGAATAGAAGAGAACAAATGATGGCACACAGGAAAAGGGTAAGTGATTTAATTGCAAATAATTTCTTAAAGTTTTGTTGTTTATAATTGCCGAGTTTTTGAGGATGAAAATACGCATTAAATAGGATGCACACATTCCTTCCGTTCCGAGTGACTTACTGTTTTATTCCCTACTAAAGCGATTGGACCACTTTTTGGCTTAATATATAGTGCAGGTGATAAGTCTTCGGCACTAAATTATCAATCAGTAAGACAGTCCATAAACATTCGGGTAGGTTGCTCAACATGCCCGGTTGAGTGAGCGCGAAGGCTGGAGATAAAGGAATCACATTAATGTTCGTTTGATAGACACGATACTGAGCCCTTGTTGAAGGTGTGGTCGTTGATGTAGAGGAAGGCCAATAGCAGGATAATACCTTTCTAAAACGCTTGATGAGCCATTCATAATAGACACCACGTTAGTTTGCCTGCAGTGCCTTTGTAAATTGTGGCGTCTCATGACGTTTACTTACAAGCAGAGATACCAATAAACAATTCGGTTCGTTGATTAGCGACTCCGGGATCTTAACATCAAGTATTCATATTACCCTCTGTATCAGAGTTTGACGCATATATGAGGTCTAAGAAAAGATGGATCTGAATGCGAATGTCGCACGAATTACCTGGACAATGCGGCTGAGAATAAAAGATGCATGGAGATGAAATAGAATGGTTTGAAATCTGAAGTGATCTCTGATTATCTATCTTAATGTCATATTACCACGAAGATTGTTGATTAGATGTAAAGAGAACCTCCTCACTGGACTGCAGCTTGAGCAGCGCACCCTTTACAGGGTAGGTAGTGTCATCCTAGTTCCCAATAGTCTAGTTATCAAATTCACCCCAAAGATGAGTAGTTCAAACTCAAATTTCTGTCCAGGTACTGCTTATAAGTCTCAAATGGTGTAGGCCCAGATGATTGTTGGCTTTCCTTCCATGGGTGATAACACGGTGAATGTGAGCATCTGATTAAGGTTGCCTTGTTTTTTTCGCAAGCCTACCCAACGCGCATGTTTCTAGGCTGGTACATTTGCATCAATCTTTCATTCAGGTAGAAATGGGTTCTAACTGATGCAGATAGAATATAATCCACTTTTTATGGTTGATGCCTATTTCGATCTTTTTAAAGTGATATAAATCTATGAAAAAAATTACATGGGACTACTTATTTAACTCGAAGATTTTTCACGCTTGAACCTTTGGCGTGGCAACACTGCGAATGAAAAATTATAGCCACACGGTCAATTTTAATGATCTCGGATCTTTTCCTCATGGTAACAAAAATTTAGACGATGTTTTAACGACTCAACTGTCTGCAATGTGGGTTCCAACATTGAGCCGGAAGCTGGCAACTCCTCGATGGGCGTTTAATTTATTGCCACCAGTGATGTCATCGCTTCCGAAACACGTAGCCCGAAATATGCGGACATTCTGTACACTATCGCATTCATGCCCAAGGACTCCTCAATTTTGCGTTTTACACTTTTGTCATCGTCATCGTTCGCCAATCATATCGGTGTCCACCCTGCGAAGTTCATGTGAAACAAGGCAAACATAAGAGCTTTTAACAAGGGATTTTGAATGTAGTAACTACAGCCACTAGGATTAGGTAATTTATTTTCCTCTCAAAATATTACCACACGAGGAGGTTTCGATTCCGTTTTACACAATCGCACGGTTGTGGGCGCTATGAGGAGGTTGGAGCTGCATCCTTTGATGAGACATTTCCTTCAAATGCACATAAATTTTTAGGAACTTGCGAATGAAAGGAGAGGATTATTAATGCACGTGAAAGTAATTAAACTACAATTGGAGAAAAGATACCGATTAAACTAGCCAAACTAAGGCGATTCTCTAAGTTTGCCAGCTTTCTAAAGGAACAATATGCTTGGATTGATGAAATCTTACAATTTGCTATAAACTCTAGTCTCGCTGGGCTACTCCAATCGGGTGACTTAATAACTTAATCCGACAAACTATCATTCCCTTTTGTACTTAACATAAAGGTCTGGTTAAAATCTGAATTTTAGGCTTGGTAAAATTATGGCACAGACGTTAAATGAGTAGCAACTGTGCCAAATGCGGTCACAGGATCAGATTAAACAATGCGCTGTGAGGCAATGTTGATTGTACCTACTTTTCAAATTATCCTTTTCAAAGCTATTAAAACTAACACATCATGCGATTTTTCACGAGACCTATGTACTCGATCATTTAAAATTGAATCAATTAGGATGGTTGTTTGGAGCACAGTATGTCGTGTTAGAATATTAAAAGGACGAAGTGGGGGGAAGAGGAGAGGTGACCACGTGCTGGTGGCACACGTTAGCGGAATTCGAAAGCTTCAAGGCAAAAAAGACAAGGAACTTAGGCCTAGATATCAAGAAGTTCACTGTTGATCTTCTTAAATAGTCAACTCCTCGGCACAAATCGTCCCAATGGTTAGCAATCTGTTTGCTGCTAATAGTTGAATAAATTACGTTGAATCTTGTATCTCGCCAATTTTATGCCTCTGTTTAACTATTGGCTTTTACAATGGGAGTACTTAAAACACTGTCACATAATTTCGACTTGTTAAGTACATGTGAGGAGTAGAATGCCTTACAATAATCTGGTTTTTAACATTCAACTAATGAGATCTACGGCAATATTTGCGGGCTCATTTTAAAGAGTTGTTACACATTGATAAATGTTTGATAGGTCACACTTTCACTCTACGATTTCTCAATGTTTCATGAGCTCATGATAATCCCTCCTCGGCTCCGATCACCTACTCCAACAACAGGTCCGTAACCCAACCTGCTACCACTACATTCGTGTTGCCCTTTTGTATATGAAGATTAAAAAGCAAGGCCGCTGATTGTAGTCAAAATGCTACGCATACGAGTGCTCGAAAATTTCCGTTTTGAACTAGAGCAAAGACGTCAGAAAAACTTTGGTCTTCGAGGCCAGATCAGTGGCCTCCCAAATTCACTGCATTAAGGTTTAGACGTGTCCCTTAATCCGATTAAACAACAACTCCAGCTCCAGCCACATGCTTGATGG
>UYWX01000598.1:0-10400 GCA_900622495.1 Hydatigera taeniaeformis
GTGAGTTAGTGAAACTAGCTGATTGGAGAGTAGATCCCCTTGAACTGAGTAAACTCACATCAAACGCCAGGAGGGCATCAATTTGTCGCTCCAGAGGAGGCACAGCTCGGACCAGCTGCAACGCATAAAAATAACATTTATTAAAAGGAGGCAGTCACAGGAGTGCGCCAGTCTCCAAAAGGAAGGGAGGAGAGAGGATATCTCACCTTGGGATATGGCATCGTTTTCATATTCACGTCATCAGCTCTGGATAAAAGAAAATGCGAAGGTGAGTGTGAGGAGATGATAAACAAAGTGGCGAAGAAAGTGTCAAGCGAAGAGAAGCGAATGCATAACCCTGTGTCCTGAGAACGACCTAAGAAGGAGAAGGCGCGTACACATGCAAGGATAAGACGAAGGTCAGTCGAAATCAGAAGCCAGAGAAGTGGAGCCAAAGAAAAAAAGGAATGATAACGAGGAAAGAGAGGAGGAGAAGGGGAATAACACTTGCGAAATGCAGAGAGTCACTTTGTCCGAGTCTGGTGGTGATCTAACCGTACGACTGAAAAGTATTGAAAGCTTTTAAGCATCCAAATAGAGCCACAGCTCATTGTCAGACAATTGGGTTGGCACTTCAACGATGCGGTGTGCTAAGACGAATCCAAATGTCAATTTAGACGACGGTTAGGGTGAGCAATTCCGCTCTGGCTATTTCAATAGGTAAACCAGGCGAGGCGGTTAAATTGTGTGGGTGCACGGATGGATTGCAGAACGAAAAAGGGATCCCAACAATCGCAGATCAACGGAACCAAAGAGACATTGGAATGTTTTCTTTTTCAGAGGCTAAAGTTAAAACGATGAGGCAAATCGGATGGACAACGGTCAGACTCACATCTGTCAACTTCCGGAGTGGATGACTGACAAATGAGGATTTCAGAGTGCCAAAAATTCTCTCCACTTGTGGACAAATTATTCACTTTGCCTCTTTCAACATCCCCAAATTCGGACAGCGCCAACCTTAACACCCACCTTCCGTACACAACAGATTTTGGGTTAAGATGACCAGAAAACCACCTCAATCCGATGGAAAGAGACGTTTAGCAACCCTTCAGACCATCAATGCATCACCCTATGGCCGCGTACACAACGAGACTCGAGAAGCGCCAAACAACAACGTTGAAATATTGCTGTTGATCTTCGTTTTGTGTGCATTAACAATGAGGGGTGAGTGTGGAGCAACTGCGCTTACCAGTACTGCCTCAACACCGTCAAGTCTTGTGCCACTGTGTTTGCATAAAGTGCTCACATACCCCCACCACTGGTACTTGTGTACGTGGCCACTGTAAACAGGCGGCTGGTGAACGCGCTCGCGTCCCACCAATGCGATTGCAGGACAATGGCCTTGTGCTCTCACCAACTCACACTTTACTGTCCATTTTGGAGAAAAACGAGAAAAAAACGGCAAAAAATACCTCACTTCCTCCTCCATCTCCGCAAATTCCACTAATAACACACATTAGCTTAAAAAGTACTGATGCAGTGCAGTCCAGGAGGTGGGCTAATCGTGGCTAAAGTCGAGAGGAAAGCCATTTCTTTATGATTGCTGAATAAATTTAAAGGCACTAATCAAAAAGTCCCCTCTAGGTGGGTTCAGTTGTGGGGATTAACAACTGATTTGGGGTCAAAGCGGGTGATAAGATAGGAGAAGCATAGAATTTTAGCATTTAAAAGGCATAATTGGTTGGTTAGATTACAATGAGCACGAAGATTATGCATTGGGGTGAATGTTAGCCTCGAGTGACAAGTGAGCAGGAAGATGTACCATCAGATTGATGGAAGAAACAGATACTTAAGCAAAGGCTCCTTTTCTGGTCCTCCTCGACTTGACCCTGTGGCACATCAACATCCACAAGAGTAGACGCATGTCTCTCTCTCAGAAAAAAAGGGCAATTTTGGCAGAAGGAATCAAAACACCACAGAACACACGAAGCCACAACCTCCAATCGAGATGGCTAAGCTAGCTGGCACCTTTAATTGAATGTGCACGAGCCACGAAAACAATGCTGGCAGGGTCACATGTGCAGCCGCCTTGCACAAAAGGAAAAATCACTGCTGGAAATGCAAAGCGTCAACAGTCGGAGCCAATACTGTTGCTTGCTGACCCCAAATATAATTATTATGCAACTCCGACTTGATGTTAGCCACTCATTGTGCGATAGGCAATGGCACAATGACAGTGGATTCGGTCCACCTTAATTAAGGAGTAGTTGATTGACTCTCCCAGTGTAAACATAACCGCAATTCGCCACAAAGTCATTGTTATCGAAATGAGGCTAACTTAATTTGGACTTCATGCCCTGGCTACAGTCGAGGTTTGAACCAATACAGAACGATGATCTGCATGAAATCGAGAGGTCACTGCCAACCACGCCTTCACAAAACTCAACTACTGGGACTGTGCGGACTGCGGAGAGAGAGAGAGAGAGAGAGAAGCCAAGATTCCTTATTAACGCACAGATAAGGTGAGGAGGAAATATGCTAAATGAAATCCGGACATACAACTCCAACTTTAAGCCAGAGAAATTCGTGGCACAATTATGTACCACCGTAAGCTCAGTTGAAATCGGAGACATGGACAGTCGCAGATGGAATCGGATACGCTTTTTCTCATATAACCCACAACTCATGGTCAAAAAAGCTTGAAAATTAACAAAAAATAGACACGATAAACTAAAAATTTGCACCACATGAAATACAACGGACGAATGGTGGGGCAGAAGAGCAGAAGCTGAAAACCCGCACAAGACATTGAGGCGAAATGGCACTCACCATACGCATGGCCATGTTGCATAACTTATTCCAGTGATTTCCGAGAATGCCTTTACTCGTTTTTTTTTGTTCAGAAAAAAGGCTATTGAGAGACCCAGGCAAATAGCTTAGGTCTGAGGTGATTCAAAACGCGAAGTCGACGAGGACTTGCGTGATAGTGATGGATTCATAAGAAGAAGCGAGCGGCAAATAACACGCAGAGCCGTTCAGACGTCGACTCAGGCGAACGCCTCAAAGTGAACCAAAAAAAGGCAGAAACCTTGAATGAATTCGGAGGGTTAATTTTATGTTTATTAATCAGGTGCGCATGGTTTAAATTCGTAGGTTTGACAGTTTCCTCTCTTTCAATGTTGAGAGAATGAGTGTTTATTTTTCACATCGTCATCAGCTTTTAATTGCATTGCTTTTGCAATAAAAATAAGATTTAGCACTAACGCCCCGCTCCTCCCCAAAGGTCGGAGGATATTTGGCTAAAAAAGATCGTTCAAGCCTAACTCTAAAAGAAGGATCAATTAACTTCCGATTAAATCCGCATTGAAATATTCGCTACTGAAGTAGCGAAGAAGGAACGAGAAACGCAGTTAATACGAAGTAACGATGCATACCGAAATGGCTGATCTATCTGACGACAAAAAGCAAATGAATCCGCATTAGAATGAAGTAAAATGTACAATTCATTTTGTGGTTTTCAAAACTATTTGCGATAAGAGTCGCCTCAGAAACGGCTTTTATGCAAATGAGAATGAATGGAACCTAGTCGTGGCATTCACTTCAGAAGATAAATTCCGAACATCGCAAATGAGTAGCGGTGACAGCAAATACACAAATCCGACCACAGCTGAGGCCTAACAGTTGCTCAGACAAACACCAACTCACGAGAAAAGAACTGTGAAAATCATGTTAAAAACTACGCACAAATACAAGGCGGAGAGGTTAAAGAATTATCGACAGGTGAACTTTGGCATACGGTCATGCTAAGTGGGTGGATGGGTAACACATGTGCGCAAAAGTGGATAGCACCTTTCCTTGTAAGAAAAATAATAATACAATCATCAGGATATTAAAAGTGATATAAGAAGGCATAATTGACGAAAAAGGTGCCTCTTCACTGTGCGAAGTGGCAATAATCGGAATTAATGACCTAGTGCAAGCAAGTTGGAGAGATCAAATTGATTTCGACTCAAAGAAGTGCAATCGCACTTATGTAGTAAGCTCCAAATTCCAGCGACGCTGATGTGAGCAGCTTAGTTACTTAAGCTTTACATTACAAATCGGTGTTAAAACAATGTTGAATTAGAATTAACGCAAACTAAGCATTCATGCTTCAAGTGCTTGAATACTGACCCGCAAATAGAAGAATACGGCGAACAGTCGCCTCAAAAATGAAAATCTTTAGGCAAGATTGCTCCAACTCAAAAGTCCGAAAAGTTTTCGGAGCTAATCAGGTGAGTATTTGAAATCCCAAAAGTGGTATAAGGTAAGATCTCTGTAAAAGAGGCACCATCGACACGGCAAGAACTTTAACTGCACACGTACTTCCGTCTGATTCTGCAGAAATCGAAGGCGACTTGGCGGTAACTAGCCGAACGTGCATCGAGATAGCGAGCATAGTGCCGAATGAACAAGAACATCGTAGCAGCTAAAGAATCAGAAAGTAAAGCACTGAAAATAAGACACAATGGAAAAGCAAAATAAAAAAGGCAAAGAAAAATTACCCTGTGAGTTACTTCGCTCAAAGGAACGAGGAGATGAAAGCTGACAATTGTTCGACGCTAGATATTGGGAAAAGCGCTGGAAATAAAAAACAGGCATACATTAAAGATGTCCAAAGAAGGAGCCACAAATGGATTAAAACATGCCCAATGATACCACCTCGCTTCCGCTGTTCATCAGATGGTGAATCGTAATGAGAGCCTTGAAAGACACGACCCAACTGCTGTTATGTGATCGCCCAATTATGTAGTTTGCGAATTCTGGCATTGAAAGACGAAGCTCATATGTACAGCTGACCAAAACTACAACGATAGATATGTGAAAAAAAACGCAGAAATACTGTTAAGATGTTTTCTTTTCGGCGCGATCATTTCTTCAGTAGTAGCCTTGCAGATGGTTTTCGCGATCAACGACCCAGCAATGCTGTGCTTCATTGATGTCATTCTGTCCACAAGACTTTGACCCGTACCGTTTCCAGCAAGACGCTTGACAGCCCTAGCAGCCATGGCACCAAAATGCCAACAAAATGTCCACACGAAAATCACAAGAGGCGCTTTTACATAAGCTTATGTAAACCGCAGAGTTTAGCTGCAAGGCCAACGAAACAAATCATGCCTAATTTTAAGTGAGATAAAAAAATAATATAATATTTTTCAGGCTTAAATATTTTTAAAAACCAGGACTTTTAATTAGTTACAAGAGGTGTCATTGGTTTGAAAAGCAACACCAGAAGTTTATTCCTTTAACGCGTTTTCCAAAAAAGTTTCTTTATGTAAAAAAGGGTTTTTTAAATACTGTTCTTTTCTTTAGCGAAAATCTCAGTTTACTTATTACATCTATTCCTCTTATATCCTCGCCCTTGGTGCACTCATATCCAAAATCGATTTTTCGCACAACTTTAATACGATCTAGTTTAGTTGGCTTAAAGACTTGTTTTCTTTTATAAGTAGGGCTGATATCGGTTTTTCTTATTTCAAAAGACCCCCATGGTGACGGATAAGTTAGGTTACATATAGCTCTTCTTTGTTTGCCGGCCTTCGGGCTATGCCAAATGTAGTGCTTTGTTTATGTGACCACTAGGTCACTTTAGGATTTATCTGGTTTTTGTACACGTGGGCAGGCCTACGGGCCACACTCAAGTCCATTTGCCCTCTCGCCTTCGGAATACACGTAACCAGCTTCACTTTTTGACTTATACGGGCTAGGAGGTCTCAGTTCGCTACACCGAAGGCCTCAGTATTATGTTCATTGTCTGATTATGTGTATATAAAATTGCTGCTGTTCAAAAAATACACAAAACTGGGTACGAAACTTCGATTTGAGCATTTTTCCTACGCCTTTTGGCACTTTTTCATCAGATAATCCCCTCTGCTAAACTGAATTACTATTTTATCACTAAAATTATATACCGAGACGAAAAAAAGCAGGTCTTCTCGACTCAACTTTAGCGTGGTAGTACTTGTAGAACCACTCTCCTGCCTAGAGCATAGACTGCTAACATCCGACAGAGGTTGTGCACTTGGGCCGGTATCGTGGCTCAGAACTCTGCCTAGCCAGTGGTGGTGAAATAAACAGCCAAGTAAATTTTATCGAGTTTATGGGTAAGATATGCTACTGAACAGTTGCTGTATTTTGGTTGAGCGACGTACACTGTGAAAACCGTCATGCTTCTGGAAGGTGAGCAACTAAGTCTCACGCCTTCCATTACCAAGTGGAAATTTTTAGACCGCTGTAACTTTCATCTTAACTTAACAAATTTAAGTCCTAAGCAGATGATCGTAATTAAAGCCACTTCGATTAATTTTTCATGCAGGTTGTGATTCGGTGCTTTATACAAGTGCGTGATTTTAGTCGAATTTTAGGTGCCTTCTCGTTGGTTTATCATCCTCCCCTTGTACCTAAGTCTCATTCGACTTTGTTTTGTATCACATGGAACCGCCGCGCCAAATTGATTTTCACCACTGGCACTGTGAGACAGTGAAGGTGTCCTTTTGAAATCTCTCATGTCCATGCTCACTCCAAATTCCGTTGTTCTAGCGCTCAACCGTGTTGACGGATGCATGCATATGGGTGAGGCGATAGTAAGCTACTTTGTGCAACTGGAAGCCATCAAGAGACTTCAATTTGTGCTTTCCTTTTGCAGGAAGGCTTACAAATTTTATGGACGAAAAAAATGCCTTCGTCCGATTTCGTTTTTCCGGAAATACTGAGGAGGTTCCCATTCATCTCTGCCTCCCTGTTAGGAGTTTAAAGGTTGACAATTTCTTTGAGGTCAGTGACCAATAAATGCTGGATGTGACAGACTGAGGGTTAACGTTTTTGCGTTTATTGTATATTTCCTTTGATTTCGCTGCTAATGCATTTCTTTAGTTCCTACTTATAAACAATTCAGTAGCAACTCAGCACTAAAGGTTATCCTCAAAGCTCAGAACGCACTACATTACATTCCCATCATTTCCTAAGATTTAAATGAGCACCACAATTTTTTAAGAATTCCCTAACCAGAGCACAATACAATGTTCCTAAGCAACGTAAAGATGGCATTCGTTTCTAACATCTCCCATATATTGATGACCCATGGTGTTGGGGAGAGGAGAGTGGGATCGAAGCTACGTGCATATATATATATATATATATATATAACTATCAACGTGCAGCCGAGGAAATTTTGGCAAGATTTGTATCATTCATTTGAGGTAGACAGCTTCAAACGAGGCAAAAATCTCTCCATTTACTTTCGAACATGCTCCCGAACTCCGTCAAATTCTACCACCAGCAATACTCATTAAGTGGTTTTAATTTGCTTGTTGTTACGGGATACACTGAACCGAGAGCCACTCTTTGTAGCTACATTCCCGATGTAATGGGGTAATAAATTGCTTATGGCGGCTAGTTTATTTCCAGCTCAACGACCCGGTTCTTGTGCGAATGCAGAACATGCAAAAGGGTGTTCAATGTTGGGTACCAGGTCACGTGGCTGGAGAAGCTCAGATCCCAGCAAACGGATGTCAACCCCTCAACTGTAGTTACGCCATTCAGCTGTTCTACGGAAGTCGTGTGAGTTGTTTATTTTCTGCCTTCGACTAGACAGCGACTATTTAATATGTTCTCCTGTGTAAGAAGTAAATTCATGTAATCTGATCCGTGACTTGTAGAGGCTGTTCAAGGGTCGTGATATTGTAAAAATCTCACCCCAACTTCATGACGCCATTGTCAATAACATCGTCAACTTCAATGCGTAAGTCGTCTGCAAACTTTAGTCTACTCATAGTAATTAAGTAGGCAAGTCAATTACAGAGCACTAGTTAATGCAACCATTTTATCCATTTCTTGTACTCCTTAGCAAAGACTGTGAGAAGTGTATGCAGACATCAAGTAAAAAGCCAATTCTACCGAGACGCAGTGTGCCAAAATGGAAGAAACAAAAGGGTGAATCTACAGAGGTGAGGCGTTTGGCTGTGCTTTTAATAACTTTTTGACACCTCAATTATTCCCCTTTTAACATTAGCAAATTTTTCTTCTCTCTGCTGGATGCAATGAGGGACAGGTAGTCACTGACATTACTTTTACTCAAGGCTGCGAGCCTGAGAACTGCCGACTAGGAAGTTGCGGTGCCGTGTTTTGTAGGCCGACTCGGTTTGTCGCCCTCACTTTTGTCATGTGCCAGTTGCCTTGCATGCGGTAGGAGCATGTTGTTGATTTGAACAAAAAAGGAAATTTCTTACTTCGTCGTCGTCCCTCTTTGACAAGTCATTCGGTGCTTACCTCCAACCACACTGAATAATGCGGCTGCAGCCATTTTATAGGCGCCGTCCCCTCACTAACCACTGCGAGAGTGCAGTGTCTGGCAGATCATTCCTTCCACCATCACTTGTCACAACTCATGAAAAAATTGTGCGTTTTTTGGTTTTAAATGATGGGTTCAATTTGCTGTCGCCTTCGCCACCGACTGACAGGTCTTTGGAGAAGCTAAAAGACTTAAGTTGCGCCACAGACTGCGATGCGATTAACTACTGCTGCTCCTCCTCCTCCTCCTCTTCCTCCTCTTTCCTTCGGCCTTTGTTTTCCCCTTTTCTTACCATCGGCACCGCTTTCATTTCCACCTCCCTTTCCCCCTAATCTGTCAAAGTTTCTCACGCATTTTACAGGCGCGATGTTAATGAAGGGAACCTTTTCGTGGTAGACTTGGAAAAGATAAAACTAACCCACTCATCAACCATCACTACCAATTTGCAGCACCCTTTAAATTTGATCTATTGGGTTGCCTTTTTGTGTTCTTAAGCTCTGCTGAGGCATTTTGTCTTGTTAATTAGGAGGAGTAAAGCCTTTTGCCTTCCCATTTTGACTCAGCGTAAGGGGAAGACACAGCGATTCGAATGGCCACTGGATGCGCTTGGCAATGTGGGTGATGCAACCGTCGATCCCTCTCTCTGGCGATTTTCTAGGTTGGATGCCTTGGTGGCAACCTCTTCTACTGACTCCACACAGCACCAAATTGCATTGCAGACGTCGAGGAAAAAGGATTTTGCTCAGAACAGACAAAACATCCGTCCAAGCGAAGAGGAGGAGGAGGATGCCTTCGGAGGAGGGATTGAAGGGCGAGATGTAGTGTTGGCAAGAAGAACCACCTTACGAACCAGTAGTACCAATCCACCATCCGACTACATGGACTACTTCGCGGATGGATCCGAGAGGATAGCGGAATGGGACAGGACCCATCGCCTCACCTCTTCCATCTTTGACGCTCCAGAGGTGGACAGTGACGCACTCTTGAGGCGAGAAGATGAAAAGATTGTTATGCATCTGCCCAAAGCAAGTTGTCGACTAACCGTGAGTGCGTCTATAAAAAAGTCCAAAGAATCAAGTCAACCACATACAGAGTCGAAATGCGTCGAGGTCACTCTGCTCCTTGAAAACGCACAAGGATCTTATCAGCAGACAGTTAATCTGCCCATTCCAACTGGAGGTACTCAAAGGAGTATCGCACTTAGCAGTACATCCAAAAGGGCTAAGGAGACACGGAAGAGGGATGGAGAAGGGGGAGGACTCTTCCATCAACCAGTCAACGAGGTCATCCAGGAGTTGGAAGATCTTGACTGCATGTTGGAGTCATACTGGCAGGCCGACAGCCTTGCCATCACCAAAGTGGCTACAGAGACGAGGCAGTCCCATCGGAAGTCAGACAATCAGACCGTCTCCAAGGCTCAAGACCAAAATGGAAATGGATCCAGATGGACAGCAAAGACAAGGAGGGCGGCTGAAGGCAAACGAGGGTCTTATTGCAGTGCTGGGGTTCGAGACGGTGGCGAATCCACCAGGACCACAATGACGAGGAAAGTCGATGAAGACAGCCGATGGTCTCACCAACAAACGCTTCGTCCGACCACCTCCACCGATGATGCTCGCATGAGTAGTGGCTGCAGAGTTGTTGGAGAGGTAGAAGTAGTACGTGAAGCCATGAGTACGTTCCACGAGCTGGTGGGCAATCAAATTCTATCCACCAACAATTGTCTGAGGAGTGATGGATTGGGACTATTGGAAGTAGCAGAAAAGGTTGTTGAAGACGAGAGAGAGTCGGTGGATGGTAGGCAATATCCTCACCGATTAACACTCGATATGACATTCTCTGATGAAGATGATTTCAACGATGTTGCATCAATGTCGTGGAAGGAGAGGAAAAGGATGGCTGAAGTACCGTTTTTAGAGGAGCGTCTTGTGAATGTGGAGCAATTTTGGATTCGGGAGAGTGATGAAAGGTACATCGTTACAGATGACTATGAGGAGAGCGAGAACGAAGACTTCACAATTTTCGTAGATGAGGGACTGGTCAAGAAAATCTCTGTGATGAAACAACAACCGATCTGCTTGGGTACTTCAGT
>UYWX01000599.1:0-10394 GCA_900622495.1 Hydatigera taeniaeformis
AGTAGTAGCGAGGGAAGCAGTAGCACTGTTGGAAGGAGATTCACTTTCCCGTTTGCCGTAGGTGTGCATTCCGAGACTCCTCACCCACTCAAACATGCTACGCAACGTAAGTTATGGAAAAATCAGACCTATCAGCACTGTTTAACCTTCTGGCATCGCAAATTAATGTAAATGAGTATAAATAACAAGCAAGCTTCTCTTTTCAGAGATGTAAACCCAAAACTGCTTAAAAAGAACGAATGGCGGTTTGCCGTAGTGACGATGCGGAAGCAGATGCCTTAGAGCTCACCAAAGATGCGGTAAGGAGCCACCGGATAGGAGTGTGTTTCATCAAAATTAACAAAGAACATATGGTAAAACAGCGAAGTCGTCAACTACTTCACCACAACGGTTGATCGTCCAGACATCTTTTTTTTTTTAACAAAAGTTACCGTGTAGCTCCTTCGTCTAGTGTTTTGCCTGCACCTTACGAGTTCACTAACTCTTCCATAAACAAATTGAAAAGAACCACTTTTCGCCGGAAAAGGATACGAATTGTCCTCGACTTCGTGCTGTACAATGTGTTGAAATATGTATGCCTTCTTGAATTCGTCGATTTGGCCCTAAAGCTAGCATAAAGAAGAGACTTTAAACATAGCCTACCCTATACCTCTCCCAGTCAATGGATTGATGACTTCCGTCGGCGCAAAATCGTTCATTGTAACGGGCGTAGCTAACCTGGTCAAGCAGCAGCCCCAAGCCCGGCGCCTTCGGTATATCCGTCTGTAATCAAAGTAATAAAATTCTAGCGTTAAGTTCAGCATACTTGGTTGACTCAGGAAGCTACCGAACTCACCCTTTCAGTCCTGAATGCATTCTCAAATACAGCCTCAGTTGCACGACCCTTCACAATGGCGATAACTAGACCTATCATTTTTCTGATTTGATGGAGCATAAACGACTGTCCCTGGACGGTTATAATTGCGAATTCACGGTCTCCATCAAGCAAAAACGGCGGACTACATTCAATTGACATAATGTAGCGCATACAGCTTTTATCATCGGGCGTTCTAATGAGAGAGCAAGGTGGTAACAAGCTGACAAAGAAAAATTACCTCCTGGAAGTAAAATTGAAAAAATTGTGGGTGCCTTTGTAACGCCGCAGCAGCTCGTTTACGCGAGTTAAAGATTCCGCCGAAAGACGGTACCTCCAACAATTTTCCAGCGTTATATTGTCTCCTGAAGCGAAAGAGAAAGACGGCAGGAGGTACTGGTAGACACGATGGTTGCAGACAGTCTTTGGGTTGAACTTCTTTGTTACGCGGAAAACATCTAGTGGGGGTCTTGTTGAAAGTGAGCACTTGTCAACCAACCTAGTATTCGAATTTGGTTTGAGAGATGCGAATTTATTTTGTCGACGGATAAAATATCAATTGGCAACTTTGCAGCACAAACCTGACCAGCAGCAGACACATTCTTATCGGTTTTTGAAGCACGTTGGAAATTAATCTGATTGATAAGGGCAATATTAAGAAAGTGGACAGGAAATAACAATCACACAAAGTGTTGTAGCTAACCATCGACGGGTTTTTCATATGTTCTTCCAAAATATACCCAGCCTTGTAGAGTGCCAATAATAATTCACCTTCTATAGTCCGAAACCCTTCGTTTCTACAGAAGTCGAAACACAGTCTCAAGTTCGAGCATTTCATAAAAAAACTTCGGAAAACGTTCCTCACCTTTGCATTCCACAATAGCCCGTACCTGAATACATCAGAAGTATTGCACACTTACGATACCCGTGTGCACCAACACTCATTACCTGATCAGACCTGGGAAGCTTTGTACCGTGGGGGAACTCAGTGTCGGGGTCCTGTTGTCGTTTCATCACACATATAAGGTGTTTGGCTTTCCTAAATGACTGTGACAGAATGCTTAAAAGATTCCGGACTGCCAATGACATAAATCCCTTAGTCACGCAGGCCTAGCTCCTTTTCACGTTTTTCCTTTTCTAATAGTGCTTCAGCGTACTCTTTTCGCTGAAGTTTGTAAGTCTTGTTACCAAAGAGGTAGTGAGAGCCAAGTTTGTAAAATATATAACCGGTTAGTCCAATTCCGCCGAGACACGATGCAAGAACGAATGATTTGAAGGTTATATCACGTATTCGATAGGAAAAGCTGAGACGATAAGCACGAGAATGACCTGGCATAATAACAGCGATATCGCACACCGCCCCCTTAACCGTTGACCAGTAACTTCGTTAGCTGAATATGATCAATTGTAATTTACGAGAACCGAAATTAATAACCCATTTATTACCGTAATACCAAATACAAAACCAGCGATTCCTGCAAATCAGAATTTCACAATTTGAATCAATACAAAGGTCTATATCCATGTCAAAATCTTTCGATTGAAATTTTAAACCAAAAAATACCTTTCGAATCAACTTTAATTCAAATTATTGAATTGTAAATTAATGTGTGAAGGAGTCTTGAAAATCAGAGCGTAACAAATCCAAGCAAGTCACAAAGTATCAAGCATTTGATATTATACGATCCTCAGTATTCTCTTTTAGTTCCGGCATTTTCTTAATTAACTATGTAGGATCCACCTGTCTACCTTCATACTCTTGTGACCCCGAACTTCAAGAAAGGATTAGTCGCTGTAGATATATTAGACATTGAATACAGGAAGAACGTAGATGGGCGTATAGATGAATCGAATAGCAGATATCACCCGGAGAGGGATCCCTTACGGTCCTTACGCACGGGATTCACCTTCCAATTTCGGTTCTCACCTCTCTCCTATTAAGGTTAACTTAAACACTAGTATCTAATGCTGGTTGTACAGTGTACCGAAAAGTCCGTTTCAACGACCGAATTAGACACCAAAGTGCAGCGTACTAAGACTTCCCATTTGATTAAGGAAGGCGTAAGGCCTGGTTTAATGCCTGTATTACGCAGGAACCATGAAAGTGGGACCCTGGCATGACCCAAAGTCCAGCTCACTCGGCCGTAGCGATATAACTGCCAAAGTGACCAAAATTCATGCAGACAGTCAAAAATGCAAGCATTCTAATTAAAGCTTACTTGCCCACGTAGTTAGCCTAATTTAAAATTACTGATATGTATTAAGGTTTCACTCTCCGTCTTTTTCGCGTAATGTATGTATTTTATTTAAATGCTACGAACTCTCTTGCCTATAAAGCATTATTGAGACTCTGCCACCGCTTATTCTGTTGTTGGTGCCTCCCCCGCAGAGCACGAGAATTTGTTGGGATTGGCATCACTTTATTTCTATGTTGGGAGTATTTACTGGTTTTGCTCATCTGCAGATTATGTACTTCTTCCATCCCACCAAGGCACACCCTTCAATATTAGAAATCAGTATAGAATTGAGTTTCCACTACAACCAACATTGTACTATAAGGCTTTTTGGTAAGGAAGACAGAATACGCGCATTTAAACACACTGGAGGTACCAAGAAGGCTACTAACATGTCTTTAAGACCAATTAATGTGGCGAAGGTATGACAGCGAAGGTGCAAGGTAAAGTCTTACCAAGTTTGAGTGCTAAACATAAATTGATGCATTACAATGCAGTAGCACTAAATTGTCACAAAGGGCTACTAGGCTGTAAGACGCTATGGTAACATGGAGGACTGTAAACTGATGACGTTTGGGAGTAGCACAAAGATACTGCTACGACCTGAGGGTCAATTCATTGGACGTTTGTATATGACGTGAACGCAAGCACCTTTAAAGTCAAAATGCGTGCATTACAAACGGTTCAACATATTGTAAGCTTATTACAAAATTTTAAAAGGATCCCACATCTCCCATCTTTGTTTATCCAGATGGAATCATAGTGCTGAGGTTTAGAAGACGTCTCATCTTGTGTTCGGTTTGTCCTTTGCCTTTGTGCCACTAAGCACGCGGGAAGCGCTAAACGCACCCAATCGTCGGAATGTGAAACCCAGAATTATCACCTCGAGTTACACAGTTCGCCCATTACCCACCCATAGACACTCCTGAAAAAACACTTCATCGGAGAGAAACCTGTAAAAATCAGCTAGACAGGAAACAGTCCCAACTGAAGACACAGCAGATCTACAGAGCAGAAAAGTAAACTTAATTTACGTGAAATCACGACTGAAAATTCTCAACACAAAGAAAGTCGGGCTACTGCCACACAGGAACTCCCACTTCGACACCCATGAAGTATTTCAGCCTTCCAATAGAACTCAGACACGAATAGGAAAATATGGTTCCGTTTATTTTCAAATGTTCATCAACAATTCTGTCTGGTAATTATGGCCACAATCAAAGATGGCAAACGGAGAATGCATGGAAAAACAAGGAAAGGCTAATCGAAAACTCAGCTAATCTGCCCTCCAAGCATGGAGTACCGATCAACATTGGAGAGAGGCTGTTTGACAGACGCCTCAGCAGCTATGGCTGCTGTCTTTTCATCTTCAGCTGAGGAAGAGGAAGGCAATGCCTGTGATGTATCCTTCATCATCTCTTCTGCTTTAGAAGCCGTGGGATTCGCCACCGTCACTACTGCCTTCCCCTTCTTCGTCTCCATAGCAGCTACCTCCTCATCAGAAAGAAGATCTGCATACGCCGCATCTTCCAGATGCGCAGTCTCATCATTGAGGATGGAGCTTAACTGCTCCAAGATCAATAAGCTCGAGGTCTCAGTCTCAGTGTGCAGTCGGCGACGTGAAGCGAAACGTACGTGCTTTTCTGCAATTCCCCCCATAGTCGCTGCTCCTTCACTGCTACTTGGAGCGGTTGGTGGTTGTACTGATTGCTCTTGCTGTTGTGGAAAGATCAATGGGATATCGTCTACACTAAAACACCGTCGGTTGCAGTGACTACGATTAATTTGAGATGGAAACCGTCTGCAGCAGGGCAAATTCTTCCAAGACAAAGTGGATAACGGAGCAAGAGAGGAATCTAAGCTATGGAGGTGGTTTTGTCTTTGTTGTTGATGCTGGATGAGGGCTGGTTCATAAAATGGTGAGGTGGGGAAGAAGGAGTTGCTACTCCAGGGCGACAGATCTATTTGACTAGGAAAATCCAGTGTGCCTGCTCGTTCGGGTGAGGTAAGGACGGAGGTCAGTTCTGAAAAATGCAAAAATAGAAATCGAAATAAGCAAATATTCTGGTCAGACCATGAGGATCTAGCTCATGGTAGCATGAAATAGTGAAGATAAAAGTGTAAAAAACGAATTTATAGGTTGTCGATTAATAAACTACCAAAAATATTAATTGTCAACAGATCTTGGAGTTGAGAAAAGAGATAGAACGCATATAAACCCAGAAATTGGTAGCAGATAAGGGTAACGGAGTATGGCAGTGTACGGCGTACGATCAGTCCTCCTATGAGAGATATGCATATCATCATCGTCCACGAGGAAGTGTCGAAAACGCGCCTCGATGTCTAGCAGTGGCGCCTTCAAAAGGCTCCTCTGTCTTAACCAACCTGGGGATGTGTCAGTGGAGAAGCTATGAAGCGAACAAAAGTCCTCTTCTACATCGTCCGCAATGTTGGCTTCTTCACTGTCACCATCAGTAGGGGTGGTGATAGCAGTGGCTGGAGAGAGATATTTAGGCAGAACGATAGGAGGAACGCAGGCCGTGTCGCTATGGGACCGACGTGGCGGCAGCTGCGGCATTGCCAATTGGCCCTCATCCCGCGTTGGTTGATCATAGCCGGTGTAAGGAGGATAAAAGATGGTCGTCTTGCGCTTAACCTCCACTTCTTCGGTGCCTCCAACGGCTGTGATTCCAGTGTTAGATGCAGCGGCGGTAGTGGAGGTCTTGGTCAGAATAGGTGAAACACCGGTCGTGGTTGGTGCCATTGCTGCCTCTTTGGCTAGCTTAGAGGTCATCAGTTGAGTGTAGGCCTGCACATGGGCGTAGGCGCGGTTCAGCAAAATGATGTGAACCAGTACTTTGAGCACAAATAGCCTGTGAAAATCAAAAGGCAGTGAAGAAAATAATTGTGAAAGATTGCAGACTACGAATCTCCCAATGAATCCAACGTAGTGTGGTTGTGAATGAATGGATAACGCAATTTCTGGCTCAAAAAGGAAAAAATAACGAAACTTTAGCTTACAAAGGCAGAGCGAGGAGAAGAAAGATGTAGATTAACGAGGATTTGACGGTCTGAATAATCATCACGTTGATAAGGCAGCTTAGTGATAACGGCGTGAGGCCCATACGTCGAGCGAGGAGTTCAAAATAATCGGAGGTATTCTGTTAAACAGGCAACGATGAATGATGCAGTAAGGTGCTAAATTGACTACTTCAATGAAAAAAGGCAACTTGATGGTTAATGACCGCATTTTCGAGTATGCCAAAAAATAAGTAATTGAAGTTTTCAGGGTTGCAAAGGTATAGAATCTCGTAACAAATGGCCAGATTACAACAGTTATCCTCCTTGAATGTCCTATTAACCATTATGTGTTGGAAACGAGGATACAGTAACTAGGGGAAAGCGGATAGCCACTGTCAAAATAGGTACTGATAACCAACGCTGATGTGTCTAGTGCGTAAGAGCAAAAATGCACAAGTCCAAATCTCCTTGGAACTGGTATCTGCCGAATTTCCCCCAACTGAAAGGGAAGTTTGGTGCTAAAAAACTTACAATTGGACTGCAAACTTTTGCTAAATTAATAGATGATAGACAAAATAGGTGGGGGACACCAACCAACCTTGCCCTGTCGACATAGCAGAAGATCGTATGCAATGCTCACTGTATACTCTTCGTACACCTGAGAAGGAAGAGATGGTTAAATACTCAGCGGTCAACAGAACATTATAGTAAAAAAAGCATTTTGAAGGTGAATTTCGGACGCTGCAATCCTTCTAAAAAGCAGTCAGTTTCTTATGCAGTGCTGTTTTAACCAGTATGCAAACCACTTTGAATTTGGCGACGTATTTTGCATAGGCAGCATAAAATCAAGTACGTAAAGCTAAATCTTCTGCGAATGAAATACCGGACTGTATAACAAAGAATCATGTTGTTAGATTTGTACAGCCTCGCAGAAGTAGAAATCATGGGTCGACCATAGCCCATTTGTTTTTTAGTGCAGTCCTAATTTGCATGAGGTACTACTGACCAATGTGACTTGGATTCCGCTTATTGAGACCGTGTTAATATGATTCGCTGATGAGGCTCCTAGTTGATCAGATTTACAGCTAAGCACTAAGCGCCTCAAGCTTTGGCACGCTCGACAGTGAAATCTTGGAGCAAAATTAATCACTACATACAGCCAAAGTGTGTCTGGCTTAAGGCTAAAATAGGAGTTGCTTTTGAACCAGACATACCCAGTAGCTATTTTGGCATCAACTCAATAAATCGTGCAAGTATTTGCCGCTAATATGAAACGCATTCAAAACCAAGCATTTCAGAAATCAACTTGTGACGAATTCCTGCTTAAACAAAATATAGCCGACCTTGTGATCCATGCTGGCATAAAAGATGAATCGCATAAAGACACCAGCCGACTGATAAAAGAGGAGATGTTACTCACATCGGAGGCAATGACGTTGAACTTAGAGATAAAAGCGTGCTTTATCCAATCAACAGCGACTTCAGCCAAAAGAATTAGCAGGATATCGGGTAGGAGAGACAGGAAGTCGTCTGAAAGTGAATAAAATCATCACACAACAGCATCGAGTCCGCCACGTGTCACTTGACTGTGATGCTTCTACAATTGACCAAAACCCGTTTTGTGACGAAACTATACCCTGGATCGGTTAGGATCGAGCTTCCAATAGGGTTCGATTCTACACTTCAGGCCGCATTGATTGAACTTTGCGGAAAGTACACTTCTGTACATTTCATGTCAGCAATACAGTGCCATGTATTTCAATGGAAAAATGACCTTACTTTTTTTCAAAAATAAGACTACTTTAGCACAGAGAAGACTGGAACAATTCTACCTATTGCATCATTTTAATCGAAAGAGAAGATATTATCAGAATGACAGCTGTGCCATCCTCAATGCTCTTTTGCACACATTTTAACATACATGAAAACAGGTCTCAGGCATCGTTCTGGTGGAGCAAACGATTGCGATTCGCACAATACATTCATGCAATCAATATAATAAAATGTGATCAGAGGAATTTGGAAAACGAAGAGAAGTCCATAGCCTACTAAAATGGCAAACCTAGGGCATCGGTGGAGAAGTACAGGAGAAAGTAATTAAAGAGCAAACCCAAGAAAAATCTAACTCAAAATAAATGGTACGTCAAAAGTTTTGCATTGCATCACAAAGGCCTAATCCATGAAATGCTTCACTTACATGCACCGTAGTTATTTAAAATTGGCTTGATTGGATATGAATTCAAGAATTTTCGAAAGCATAGGGACACAATTAGTTCCATCTCATCACTTCCTACTGACGAACCTAAACCCTTCCCCATCGGATCGTAAACAACTTCAACCACTCATATCTCGATATCTTTCATTTTATTAACCACAATTATGAAGCCAATGCACAAGTTTCCTGAGTGAACGCATGCAAAACCTTATGAGCACCCTCTCTCATTTGAATATGTGACGGTTTGCTTAGGCAAAAACTCACAATGAACGTTAGTGTTTACTATAAATGGTAATTACTCACCGTACTGCCAGCCACTGGCAGACATGTTGCGGCAGACGATGATGAAAAGCCAGACGGCGTAGTGAAAACGCTCACGCACATCGGCGCAAGCAATCTGGAACAAATTCGACTTCCCCATCTTGCGAAATACGTTGCCCTTCAATTCAACAAACTGCAACGATGAAAACAAAGAGCTACATGAACATCTACTTAGTTAAAACCTCAGCCATAAGTCGATGGCACCAAACTAGCATGATGGACACAGGTTAATTCTACGAGAAGCTACGAAATCCTGAATGTTGGGAAAATTAGCGCTATGAAATGAAATTCATCAAAAGCACGGATTAAGCCTTTGGCATAAACCAGAAAGTGCAATAGCTTTCAATTTTTCAGCCATAATTAATCGTGTGAAATTAGAAAATTTGCGGAAAATACATGCGAAAGCCAACAACGATAAGGCACAACTTGAAGCATAGTCACTCAGTACGGATGTGTGTGTGTGATTAAACTTTTCATGTCACGAAAATGCGCCAAAAGCTTGAGGGTGGCCAACTGGCAAGTCAAGTATGAACAAAGTAAGGTGGAGAAGGGACAAACTAAGTCCTCAGAAATGTGATGAGATTCGTCAAACTGACACCCTGCATAGACAAATAATTCGGCTTGATCCTAAGGTTTCAATCGAGCAATTCGCTTTAGGATGAATCATCAACCCAAGGACGTATGGCAAAGTTGTGGACAACCAAAACCTAACCGAGCAACAAGCCAACACAAAAATTCACACAATTTTCGTTGTCTCAGTGCAATGTAATGTATGAACGTTTTCAACTCCGCCCAGTTGTCACCACACATACCCATGTACAGCATGAAGGTGCTTTCGTCGACCATGTTGGTAGAACGTGCTCTACTGTGGTCCTCCACTACCTCATGCCTCAAATTTATCTCGCGTCACCAACTGTAGGCTAAACGTACATCAAGCATGTGATTTGAGTTCGTCTGTTCTACAAAGTGAGTTTACTGCCACGGTGGCAAATTCTTCCCAATACGCGCACAATAGGATTCGGAGAAGGTGCGATGTATGAAGAAAAAAGAACCCCACAGAAGCGGTGACAAATCACTGGGGGAGTTGTATTAGGTTTAGGACAACTTCCTACTCCAAAAAAAGAGAACGTAAGAGTTGTTAGCATCGCAGTAGGTTATGAAGGAGGATGCTGTCCATCCTCACCACCTTATACATTTTGCCAATGCTACTTATTCAGGCAATACTAATTACAAGATCAAATGTGAAATCAAATGGACGGTTGCCGAATAGAGGTGAGGCAAAATAGAAGTTACTGAGATGTAATTCCTTAGTCTTAACGAAAAGACCATTTAACGTCCAGAATGAGAAAACGAGTCACTTTGAACGATTTTCGCCAATAACATGAGTCTCAGCAAAAAACATTACAACTGTGAGTGCAGCCGAATTTCAAGTATAACAAGAGTAATACCTCTTTCCCAAAATAAGACTTGCACAACACAACCATTTCCCTTCTTCCGACAACATTTAAGGTCGAATGTTATGGTGTTTGCCTAAACGAAGCGATACGCGTTAAACCAGTTGGTCGAATGCACTACCTAAAAACCAAGTCGTCGGTTTTAACTTCACTGAAGTGAAGTCACTTGCTCCAAAACAAGGCAGAACTGCATCTACTAATGCTTCTAATGCCTCAAATTTATCATCAAGATCCAAAACTGTTCCGTATGAAACACTTCAAGGTGCCACTATTTGCTCCAACGCACAAAGTGAGTG
>UYWX01000600.1:0-10368 GCA_900622495.1 Hydatigera taeniaeformis
GGGTTAACTAACCGTTGTATGCATTGCGATAAAAGTTCCGGTCAATCAGAACTGTCATCTTTTGAATGTAACTGATGCTAAGTGCCTTAAATGATTTCCTACCTTCTGAATGCAATTTGACGTGTTTGTCTGTCTTAAAATCTTGATAGCTGGTAGAAACTATGGTTGAAGCCGTGGCTTTTACCCCCTCTTATCTCTGCACTTTTGGTGACATTGACTCATGTTGATGTAGATGGCACATCGGTTTCATGGAGAGAATGAATTAATTACGGGACCTAAATTTTAACCGATTAGCATCAAATTTACCAAAATTCGTTTCGCGAGCTTTCTAAATTACCATATTACACTGCCTACGTCCCCTCTGGCGTCTTTATGAAGAGGTAACACATTATATTAGTGTTATAAATGTGCATGTCATTTACGCGTCTTTGAAAGCATCTTTTGTTTTCATTGCTAGATCAACCATGCTAAACTATCCTGTCTTCTCCGTTTTAGTTTTTAACACTAGGACCGCCCTGTGTCCAGCTCTCACTGCTACACTTTGGATACTGGTTTTTGCAAACAGTGGAACTTAATCAGTCGGAAATGGGCAGTCGTATCCGAGCTTTCATCACTGCAACCTCTGAGCGCTTCGTTAATGTGAGCCACTGCTCTAATTATACCGTCAGCTTTTTTTCAGTTTTTTCTTCAAGTGATCTAGCTTTTGCAACTGGTAAAGAAGGAATGTTTTTTATGTTGTCTGAACTGCTGAAACAACTTGTCAATACGTGAGGATCGCCGATTAAATTAGTTGATGAAAACAGTCTTTGACGTTGTTATTTATGTGAGCAGAAATGGGCCTTGTCAGTAGATAGGCCTCATTGTGAATGGTTGTCTTGCCGACCAGTATGAATAAGCTGTAAGGTTCTGTGTGCATGTGGGTTACCATTACCTGGTCTAAGGCGATTCTGTTCTAGCGTATTTGCAACGCCTTGATAGACTGATCTAATGGCGTTTATAAGGCCATCTAAAATTTTTTTGGTGAAGAACAATTCTTTTTTGAATGGGAAGTTAGCACTTGCAAAGAGGCTTCTAGCGGATTAAAATGAGCGTCATCTTCAATAATCTGATATTTCAGTACTGGTACGTATGCTCATAGTTAAAATATCAATGACCGACAGTGATGGTAGTATAGATGCTGTAAATGGCTTTGCACTCCTAGAGAGCTTTGTTCTTAAGCACAAATGAGATTATAGAACCGACTCACTGTTTCCATGATTGAGCGTTCACATTTTATGGGCCGATCACTGATTGTATGAAGTTAAAGTTGTGGCTTATAAATTCGGGTAAGAGCAGGTCTGTCCTGCACATTCAACTTACTCTCTGAGCGTGGCTTTTTATGTAAGGGGTTTGGGCTCAACAAATCTTTACTGCTAAATTGTTTTAAAGAATACTGTAAGCAATCTAAACAGTTTCGAATGCCTTTATCAGACAGCCATCAAGTTGTGTAACTTCGTGTGTCACTCGTCCAATACCTTCACTACTTCACGCAAAGGCTTCTTTTTTCAAAACCTTTTACGTCTGTATTTTTGTTGTTTAGGAGGTTAACATTTATGACATTTGCATCGAATTACAAATTGCACTTTTTTTTACAGACACCATTATGGCCAGAAGTAACTCTTCTCTATCAAGTTGTGGTCGCCCGTTCCGCAGTCCTCACTGCAGCGCCTAGTAATCCTGAAATCTATAGTCTACCAGGACTTGATCCCTCTGGCAGCGGGCGAGTTTTAGACAGTCTTGCTGCGGCTGCGGCTGCCGCCGTCCCTCTACCCGAGGCAGAACCCCAACGCATTGCTCTGGCTGGTCGTGTGCTAGATTTTGACAGCAGCGTTCTTCAATCCGCCCCTCTCATCGCGGGTGGTCGTGGACAGGCCTCGCCTCGCCTCGGTGCCATTTCTGTCACTAGTCAGAGTCAGCACCGGTCGCCCGCGCGTGCGTCGCATCTAGTGGAGATCTGCGGTCTATCTTCTTCCTCCTTATCCTCGTTTTTTCGACTTGGCGCCTGGAAGACACCTTGGAATCGGCAGGTTAATATAAGTGGTACTTTTAAAGTTACATATTTTCGAAATCGAAGGCTTGAGTAGCCTTTTTCACAATAGGCACGACTTCGAGGACTGTTTGCAAATCTACTAAGCTGCTATGGATCTGAGCTGGATCATTTGACGGCCCCAAGGAGTCCATCGGTAAGTTTGGTAAACTTGTTAAGGAGCTGCTTTAATAAGCAAGAAGGTTGAGCAATTTTTATAATATTTATCATCCACTTGTCTCTTATCTCCTCAGAACTCCTCAAAACAGAAGGTGAGTTTTTTTGCACACAAAATTTGTCTCTATCTTCATCTCGTTTATTTATCTCCGTAGCTTCCTTTCACCTGATTTCAATCATATTTCAGTCGACCTTGAAGTGATTGCACTTAACTTGACAGAACCTAAATGCTAATCCTCTTCATTTTTTATCCAAGTTCATCCGACTCTATTTTTTTTACTTAATTCTGATCTGGGTTTCCTGTTCTTGTTATTACTTTCCTCTATAGTAATCATGGGTTTCGACCTCGCTGTTGTTTCTGTTGTCTTTTATGTTGTTTTTTTGGTTGGGTTTATTTCCTTCAATAATTCACACAATTAAGTGGTGTACAGATAAGTTCTCAGTCCTCAGTCAATTTATCCCTACCTTTGGCATGCTCTATTGCCAAAAGGAAGTATTGTCGTATCAGTGCATCAGGTAATGAAACACCGGCATCCGAATTGAAGATGAATCGCAGATCTTGGTACATTGACAGATCGTCGGAATCGGTCTTTGAGGGCTTCTTTGTACACTCACATTATCTCACTAGTGGAATGAAGCTAGACTCGAGTAACTGTTTCCTTGCTCCTGCTGTTGTTATTTGTCTAAGTTGGCTGTGGTGTTGTGGTGTATTTGATTTTCTTCTGCTCTTCTTTAACTCCCTTCACAAGGATCATTCGGTCTACCTTGGTTGCTATTGCATTGCGTCCCTGCTCACCTTCTCCGTTTACTTGGACTTTAGGTGATATTCAGTCAGTCCACTGAGACTTTGGATCGTCAATTGAGTATGCATTCGAGCAGCGAAACAACCTCCATCAATGATGCCAGTAATCCTGGTAACTTTCTCGGTGATTTCAGTCGTTTTATCTGGTTTCTGTTTATCATTCCTTTTTCCTATAAGTGGGCCTAATTTTACATTGGCATTGTTGGTTAAAATTCCATTAGGTATTACTATTGCTAACAGATTGTCAACCCAATTTACTTTCTCGTGCCAGGACATTTATGCCCCATGTTTGCGTTTTCATGAAATGCTCAACTCAAGCATGGCGTTCAGCACTATTGCCAGGATTTAATCTGCGTTCATTGTTATTTATGATTATGATGCTAATTCGTTTATATGCGTCTCAAAAGTAACACTTTTAGCTAACCAGTTGTTTTAATTTCATCCTTTCTTTCAGATGACGGCCAATTCGACGACACTAGTAGTGCAGAGCGTGCTGCAGTTTTTCATGACCTAGACACCTACCTGGACGCCCAGTTGATGAACATAAACTTTCTCGATTTACCTGACACAGCCTGGGTAGGCGACAACTCCTCATCTATGAATGAGCTAAAAGTGCAAATTTACACATGAGTACAGTGGAAATCAGATGTAGATCAGTTGTGAATCCGCAGGACCATATGAGTTTTCGGTCAGCGGAAATGGCTCTATGTTGTCCTTCATCGGATTGTTCCTCTTTGCAATGCTGGGCTCTGTAGGTTGGACTGAGAGGAGGCTGCGACATTGTCCTCATCGTCCGTATTTTAATCGATGATGCTTCTTCATGTGCTGATTTTCACTACTTGACAGTACAAGATTGAGCCACTGCATTCAAAGTAGATCGTGAAAAGTTAGGCTTTGGCAATGATATGGGGATGGTTGTACACGTCATAAAGGTGGAATTTGTAGAAGACTTGTGCCTGCCTGGAAATTGATTGCGGAACTTTCGCGTCGAATGTTCCAATGCATAGATTGTTCTAAGAACTGTACTGCAATCATTAAATGTTGAACCTACGATATGTCATGAACATGTTTCCTACTGTGTTGTAGTTCCTCTGAGTTTCGTCCTGACAGTGTTCTCCTTGTTTCATTCATTCAAGTTTCACTCTCTTCCAATCACAATATTTATGTTTCCAATCCCGTCTTCAACAGCATTGTTGAACGCGGTTCCTAGACTTACAACCGTCTTCTTTTTCAAGCTTTTTTAGGTTCAGTTATGTTCACTGCCATAGATGAAAACCTCATTCGCTTATAAATAAGGCTTCTAATGAAGCTGTAGCCTTTGCAGGTTGAAAATACTTTGTTTTTGAACCAATTGAGCATGAATATCTGGAAGTACCTCTCATCGGAGCATTTAAGAAATTTGTGTCACAGATTTAACTATAGCATCAGTTATATTCTGCACTGACACTAATTTCTTTTTTGATTGAGGAGGACCAATCTCGATGTCCATGGGGCGTGCGCGGTCATTCCATTACATCTCACACCGAATTCCACGAGGAGGGAGATGATCAACAGCAATCAGAATCACAGACACAGTCCCAAAAGCAACCGGATCAAGTAAATCAGGCCCCTAACCCTTTCGGCGTTAGTGAGGATATAGGTTTTCCAAACATCGCCGTCGCCACTGAGGAACCACTAGTTAGCCCTCCATCAATTACGTCACAACATCAAAGTCAACATTTGCCCGAAGGCGAGGAGCTTGAAGTCGATGTGGAGGAAGAAGAGGATGATGAGTATGAAGAGGAGGAAGATGAAGAATTGGAAAGAGGAGGAGGAGGTGTAGGAGGCAATTTTCTAGCTGTAGGTGCATCCACATTGCCAGAAGCAGCGACGGAGCGACAGTCGCAGCTCTCACTACAACTTTCTGTCTCATCATCCGCTGTACCTGCAGCAGTCTCAGATTCTACTCCGAACGCCGCATTGCTAGCTCCCTCTACACTCCATCGAAAGTTTAATTCACAGCTTCTAATTGCATGGACCTCGCGGGATGATAGTCCAGTTAAGTGGCTAACTGATGCGCCTCCTGCAGCTGATGTGAATGTGGTCAATGTTGCGGACATCAGTTCGGCCATGCAGACGTACCAGGGGACTCAATCAAGTACTTCTTCACGCTCTTATGGACATAAGTAGTATTTAATTCATGAGAATCACCACGTCTGTTTAGTTACGGATACCATTTGCGTACACTTGTCTTTGAATTTTATAATCTCTCCATTTAGTTCCAAGGAAACTGACTCTTCCCATGCATCCACGAGCAGTATGCTCCCGTCGACGGCTACAGGCATTGACGACATTTGGTGGATCTCTGGAATCCCTGCCCAGCCAGCCTAACGTGCAGTCCACCACAGCTATCAAACCCAGATCCTGCGCTGTGCCAAGGAGCTTCCAGCAATCTTCCTCCGCATTTTCCTTCGCCAAGGTTCCTGCCATTACATCCAATGGTATGACTGATGTGGATGCTACTGGGCCACCAATAAAACCGCCACGTCGGCACCGTCGCTTCCGGCAAAGTTTAGAACTGGGAACTCAGCAGCAATCAGATCTGTCTCGGAGAATATCCAGAAGCAGCAACGCTCTCACCTTTTCTTCCGAAGATGCGAAAGCCTTCTCAACAATCGGTACCACTCCCCAACAGTTACTGATTCCAGTGGAAGTTAACTCTTATAGAATCCTTTCTTTTTTTCCCATGTCTGCTTACGTTTTTTCTGCACCAGACACCGTCAGAAACGGCGTGGATGGCATGTCAACGTCAGTTTAAATCATTTCAACAGTCTTCAACAGGAGTGGTAACGGGTAGTGCGCAGGCTGACCGTCTACACCTTTTGTTGACCAGCCTGAGGAGTACCTTTTCGGGAATGCTGCGCCGCACAACCCTCCAGGCTGTGAAGCTCGCCAATCTGGCCTTTTGTCGATGTCCTCCGGGTAGCGATCTCGATCCTGAAATTCGGATTTCAAACTTGAGTAAGCTGTCATTAATCTCATTGTTAGGTTTTAGTGTTGATTTGAAATAGAATTAGCAGTACGAATTAATTTATTATCAAAAGACGTTGTTACTGTTGAGACATTGTTTAAGACTTGGCCGCATGCTTACCTTCATTGGTCATTCACTCTGTTGCTCTCTCTACTTCTTAATTGTTTGATGCAGAAGAGAGTCGATTAAAATAGGTGAATTTCGTATTTTGTTTGATATTTTACTGGAAGATGTGTGGAGGTGGCAACCCTTTTTACTTTACTTTGACTTGTTTTTCCCCATTATTTTAGTCAAAATCGCCGATGCTATGGGTGATACTCTTCCCCTACCCTTCTTTGCACTTCATCCCAATTGTGTAAGTTTTACTTTTTTTTACTTTGTTGACAAATTGGACTTTTGAGTTGTTTAGGTAACACGCAAGATCTACTTGACAGTGAGTTCGTCATTGCTTTGAACTATTCTTCGTTTCAAAAATGTTTTTGTTTCTCTACGCTCTCTTGTGGTAGCTCAGTGTTTCTACACTTTTTATTACAGCAATACTGTTTTGATAGGAGAATTTGTTGGATACCAGCAATGCATTTAGGTGTGTTTGCTTTTGTTCACCCTCTTAACGGTGTCATTTGAGGTAGGTCTTTTGAAACAAGAGCTGCGACCCGCTTCTTTCTACTCCTACTCTCATAAACTACGTAGGCCTAAGGATGATTGCCATTATCTAATCTGATTCACCTTTCTGTGTTTGGTTTATCTCAGTGTTTATTCGCTTTCTCATAAACGCAAGCTCTGAGGCTTAAGGGTTGATGTCGAATCTGCTTTGCCTCAATTTTGGTACCTAGTCGCCCCTATGTCCATGAAGGATATTCTAAATAATCTAATACCTTTGAAGTGATCGCATCAGCTTGAAATAAAGTGCTTGTAAACGAGAACTTTTCATATCTGCTTATTGGTTTTGCTAATCTGATTACCTGAGGATGGCTTTTGTGGTTCGGATTTCCTCTTCCCCGTAGTTGGGGTGAGTGAAACGAGAGATCTGTGCGGTAGTAGTCGGATGTGGGAGAGGATGTGGCCTTTTACTACTGTTGTGATTGTTTATGGTGATGTTATTGCTTTGATTGATGAGTGAAGTGCATTGGGTGATTGTAAAGCTAACTGTCATTTTCAAGCCACAAGCACTTTAAGGCATCGTTGGTAAACGTCGATCTCTTGTTGGTACGATGCTTTAGTACCACTAGACGTGAGTTGAATCCAGCTGACGGGACTTGAGCTTACCTGTCTCACAAGTCGCATTTAACTCAGTTGTGTCGGTGTGCTATGCAGTAGTGAATGCGCTGTTCAGGTGTGACTAAGAAATGTTTTTAGGTGTAAGAGCTGTATCATACTCAGATGGATTCGCTACTATATATCTTTTTAATAAATGCATGTATGCAAGACTCTCAAGTACTGTTTGAGATGAGTCAAAAAACACCTACTTTAGCTACACTAATCAAGAAAGACTCCTCACCTTCGCCCCCGCGGCTTACCTTTTGTTTACGTACAACGGGGAATCCACCAAATGCTGTCTACTTTGGAGACATTTAGCACTTCATTCCTCAGAAATCCAGCGTGTTGTGTATGCATGCTGTGAGCTTAGAATTGACTGCTTAAAGTGGATGGAAATGGCATTCAGGCACGGTTGGTAGTGAATTATTTAAGGAATCATCCTCTTCTTATCGTTTGTTAGCAATATTAAACCCCGCATTGGATTCTATATAGCTTACTCCACCCAATTCTAATTCTTTCCCCCTCTTCTATCCTTATTCCCATTCAATTTGCGTCATTTCAAACCTCACAAGGTGTTTGATTGCCTGATAGTAATACGTGTTCATAATCATTCTTGTCGACTTGGAGAACCTATCCAAGAAAGTTAAATCTTAATCACAAGTTTGGACATTGGTATCACATCCCCTTAAGAATTGTAAAAATCAACAGGAAAGAAATAAGAAGGTTTAACTTTAATGAATTTCATTTTACGATAGGTTGCTCTCATCGACGAGCATTCTGTGAGTCTGTGTCTGGAATTGGGCACATCCTACGAGGAATGGGAGGACGCGATGCGCCAACTCGCTGTGGTGTGTCTTTCTATTGCTATTAATTTCGGATAAGGATGAAAGACGTCTCTGCTAGTTAATTAAGCATCTTTCTCCATTTCTTTAGACTTGCGCATCTTCAGGAACAACTCAGTGGCTGCAGGTTGGTTTTACCATCGTTATCATCTCAATTCATTTCTATCACCAACGATGAAATAATCACTTGTTGTTAACACGAAAGTCGCCTTTACCAACTTCAACATTGAAGGTATCGCATTTGACATTCTCCCTTATTTTCTCCTATTTTTCTCCCTCAACAGCATGAAAGCATCTGTCGTGACCTTCAGGAGGTACTTCGACGCTTGCTACTATTCTTTCGTTCCTCTACTGACCTCCTCACCTCTACATATCGTCAGCTTGTGAATCCGCCTCTCAGTGTAACCGATTTCACCGCCTCTGGTGTGGAGCCTCTCTTTGCTCGACTACGACCCTACATCCTTGCACCTCCGCCGTCACTGCCACCCAACTCTCAAGAGATCGGAGGTATGGAGGCGTGGAGGGCACGATGTGCACGACTATTGCTATGGCCTCCATACGGTTCTTTGCGCTCTGAAGAGGTGGATGCCAAGCGTGCACTCGCAATATATGCTGCAGCCATGAAATCTAAAGCTCCGTGAGTTTAGCACTTTGCGTGGTGTGCATTGGTGGTGGAGAGAGGAGTGAATAACGGTCATCAAAGTTGGGAAATGACACTCTGAACATAAGCGAAAATTAAATGTTCTTTATCCTACCTATTCTTTAGTGTAACAGCAATGGTCAGCGATTCTTAAGCAGTTCACCTGCTGCTTGAAAGTAAAAGTATTCGCTCGCCGAGATTGCCCTTTACTCCCTTTATTGCTTTAAACTCAATTAAGGTTTTTCAAACCAGACATTCCAAACTGATAAGTAATTGCCCACTTATGGCCAAATGAAAAGTTGGAGAGACGATAGCGGAGTGTGCGCCAACTTTTGTTTTTGTTAAAAGAGTTGCTGATTGTCGTTGATCAGGCATTTACAAGGACACTTGGTTTTGGTTAGTTTTCACGAATCATATGGCAGCAATAAAATTGATCAACAATTCCTTACGATTGTGACAGTAATCTTTCTAAAGCTCTGAATGCTCTGTAGCTGCAGCATCAAAAGTAGATTGCGTGATTCCACGTATAAAACACTTTCATTCACTTGCTACTCTCGATGCAAGAAAAGGTTCATAGTGCTGTCGTTTCTTTTACTTCAGTGGAATTAGCGGAATGAGCATCAAGACTACATCTACCGCAGGTCTAGCACTAATATTTCTAAGCTGGGAAGTTGCGTAACCGTCTTATTCTATTTCTTCAATCTTTATACATTTTTATAATTTTAAAAGTCACAAGTGTCTTTCTCACTCCTTCCGTTTTCATTGCAGCATTTCACTGGACGATGTTATGACCATTTTGGAGGCCTGTTGCGAACATCTGTGGAATGGGATGAATTGCGATTCCGGTGAATAATTTTTCTCCCATTTCCCCACTCTTAGAACAAATTTACTTTTTGTACATTGGGGTCGGCTGCCTTTCATTCCAGTTCTCAAAGAAGAAACCAGTCGTGTAACATTGCCTGGTTTATCATTTAATTTCCTCATTTTTTCACAAAATCACTTATCAAGGCTCTAAAAGCGGAAATGAGTGTCTTGCATGAAGGTGGTAATGACTAGCGGTTTAAACCGCTTGTTTTGTTCGCTCTTTGTTCCCATTTCCCAATGAAGCATTTAATACTCGCTGTAAAACTGAATGCTGAAATGGTTGTTCATTTCACTCATTCCTTTCTGTTTGGTCAACAGGCGTAGCGCTGGTGTTCGCACAAGGTCCGACTATTGAATTACACACCTCCGAGGCGTTTGCGTCGGCTACTTCGACCGTCTTGGCGCCAACGCCCTTCTTCACTACCGATGATCTTCTTACACCCGATGGTCAGGCGACACTATCGCCTCTAGAGCTTGTTGATCGACTTCTGCGTCTTCTCGAAGCTTAGAGATTGAACTGCTGTCGGTTACATTCCTTTGGTCCTGGAAACTCACCTACCTCACTTGTCCGCATTGGCTCTGTCTGTTTGTGAAATTGTCTACTATGCAAGACACTCGGTCTAGTCGCCGATCTGTCAAATGGAAGTGTTTGAAACAGCTACAGTCGTTAGTAGTTATGTACCCATTCTAAGTAGGTGGGAGGAGGGAGGG
>UYWX01000601.1:0-10363 GCA_900622495.1 Hydatigera taeniaeformis
TAATCAGAGTTTCAATCGGGAATGACAGCCGGGAAGTAAATTTCGTGCTGTGCCCAGAACTAGCCTGCGACGTACTATTAGGAGCCGACTTTTGCGCCAGTCCCGATACAGTCTTCGATACAGGCATGCTCACAACCCACCGATGGTCCAAGAAGAAGCGTTCGATCCCTAAACCAAAGAAAGACGCAGATGATATACGCAAATCCCTTTTCGTCGCCATTGCCATCCCTGGGGCCAATCTAAACGACCTCTGCGCTCAACTAAAAGAGGTCACTGAAGCTGAGAGGAAGGAACTGCACTCACTCCTGAAGAATTACTCACAAATGTTCTCCTGAGAGGGAGCGAAAATCGGACGAATGAACATTGTCAAACACGGAATCGATACTGACGAGGCCAAACCGGTCTGGCAGCCGCCTCTGACACCACCCCTCCAAGACGAAGTACATCGATTGATTGACGAGAATCTGCGCAATAACGTTATTAGGCCATCCCAGTCACTATGGTCCTCCCCATCGCATTTGTAAAAAAGAGTGAAGGCAGCCTGCGTCTATGCTTCGATTATAGAAGGCTCAATGCAGTAACAAAGAAGGAAGTGTTCCCCCTACCCCACATTAACGACTCGTTGGACTCTCTGCAAGGAGCGAAGTGGTTCTCGACATTGGATCTGAAGTCCGGCTGCTGGTAGGTGGAAGTAGCGGAGAAGGATAAAGAAAAAAAAGCAGCCTTTATTGCGCCAAATGGACTATATGAGTTCCAAACGATGCCTTTTGGGCTTTGCAACGCGGCAGTCACCTTCCAGCGACTTATGCAGACGCCATCGCGTGGCCTATTCTCGAAACACTGCATTATCTATCTGGACAACATCCTCGTGCTCGGGAGAAGCATCAGACAACATAACTCCAACCTCCGATTAGTACTGGATCGCCTTCGGGAAGCAGGTTTGACGCTGAATCCTAAGAAATGCAGTTTTATCCAAAAGTCGATCACGTTTCTAGGGCACACAATTTCTGCAGACGGGGTAGAAGTCACGGAAGACAGAACAAGAGAAGTAAGGACTTGGCCGACACCTACAAATCAAGCACAACTTCGTAGCTTCCTTGGCTTAACTAACTATTATTGGCGTTTTGTAAAAAGGTTCGCCAAGGTTGCAAGTCCATTATGCAAGTTGACAGAGAAACAGCCAAAAAAGGAAATTCGTTGGGAATACGAACACACAGAAGTGCTTAAGGAGTTGAAGCGTGCTCTCTGCGCGGCAATGATCTTGAGATTTTACCAAACTTCAATGCCGAGGCTCCTCCTTTCGTGCTGACTACGGATGCAAGTGTTGAGGCGGTGGGCGGAGTCCTATCCCAGAAAGACAAGGACGAGTGGGAACATGTGATCGCGTATGCTAGTAACGGAACAGGAACCTTTCGCCATTTATACAATGGTCAGGCATTTTAAGCACTACTTGATAGGAAAGCAGTTCGTTGTGTGGACAGACCATCAAGCACTGACATGGTTGAAGATGATGGAGGAAATCGATCGCTCGGTTACAAGGTGGTACGAGGAGCTCCAACAATATGATTTTATAGTGCAATATAGAAAAGGAAGCTCTCATGGCAATGCGGACGCTCTGTCACGGAGACCCTTACCACCGTCAACGGATAGCGACAAAGTAGGTGCGCTGTTATTGAGCTAGCCTACTTCCCATCATTGGAGAAACAGCTTTAGTCTATGAAAGACTAAGGATGTCCTCAGCCAAGCTCACAGTTGAGGAGATGAGTTCGGCGAGCAAGAGAGCCAAGCAAACATAGCAGAATTGGGAAAACTCTCTTTAGACGACGATATCATGTGGTACAACGACGATAATGCAGCAGGTTCTAAACACCTCGTAGTACCCGAATCCTTGGAGCAGCCATCACTTTTGGAATTCCATGAGTAACTTGTCCATGTGGGGAAAGGAAGATGCTCGATGCCGCAAGGAAGAGGCATTGGTGGCCCTCGCTGACATTGAATGTCTCTGATTTTTGCCGCGCATGCGTCACGTGTGCCGACCTGAAGAACCCAACTCGCAAGGCGGTAGCCCCTCTTCAGCCGATACCCACGGCTTTCCAAGGGAGCGAGTCGGCATAGACATCATAGATCCGCTTTCCACGACTCCGAGAGGGAACTGTTATATTTTGGTTATGGTAGACTATTCCATCAAGGTTGCGGAAGCCGAGCCACTACAGGCGCAAGATGCTGAGACAGCAGCAACCGCATTTTTCAACCGCTGGATCTGCCAACATGGGGTGCCCGATTCCGTACATAGCGACCAAAGGGCGAACTTCGAAAGTTGTCACCTCAAAGAGCTATGCAAAGCCTTTGGAATCCGTAAAACGCGTACGACGCCGAGTCACTCTCAGGGCAACGGGCAAGTAGAGAGAAGAAATCGTACTCTTGCCGACTTATTTAAGGCCTTTGCCAAAGAGATGCAGCCCGAGGAGTGAATCCATACCTAGGACGGGCCCTTCTCGCCTACCGAGCCTCCGCTCACACCTCGACTGGAGTCTCACCATTCAAGATGCTCGCGGGCCGTGAAATGAGAGTCCCTTCCGACATTTTGCTTCCTCGTAAGAGACCAGCGGGAAATAACGCGCCTCAGTACGTCTTGCAACTGAAGGAAAACCTCAGGAAAGTGTTTGACGCCGCGCGTAGACAACTGAAGAAAGCATACACTAGACAAAAGAGGTCCTACAATAGAGTCGAACAAGCGTCTTTAAAGAGGGTGATTTGGTGCAGATGTATAGACCAATTCCCCCGTCAGGTACCCATAAAAAATTCTACCACCCCTGGAGAAAGGAACCCTGCCGCATATATTAAGATCCTGTCGACCACGAATTATCTCATTCGGAATTCGGAGATCGCTACTCGGCCTCAAACAGTACATCAATAACAAGATTAGGCCGTATACGGGTCCGCCCCCAGTGGGTTACGAAGAAGTCAATGTGTTATCAGAAAAAGGGCAGCCGCCCGACGGAACCTTACTGGTTAGCACCGAGGACGGTGCTTAAAAGAGAGGGGGGTGTGAAATATATAATAGTTTGTTTAAGTGGACTTTTATAGGAAAGAGGCGGGAACCGATTAAGAACGCGAATCACGTGCGCGAAGACGGTGAGGAGTCTCTCGCCAGTTGATATCTCCTATTTGGCTCATCTGCATTCCAATCCCCATTCTTCCTATAACAAATGCCAAATAAGTCATCTCCAACCAATCCTCTCTTGAAGTCTGAGGTTCAAGGGCCAGAGGGTAGGCAGGCAGCTCTTACGATAATCTTCCATAATGTACTTGTAGCGTCCTGAGGCATCTCTATGAGTAGAATACATGTATTCTAACCAGAAAATAAGGCGTAGGGTCTTGGCGTGGGTCGAAGGCTAGCTCACTTGTACAAGGGCAAAACAAATATCATAGTAACCGCCAGATATCAGGTGCCCACATATATTTATGTGACTACCGGACGTTTGGCGATCACTTTATAATTTGTCTGGCCCCTGTACACGTGGGCTGACCTTCGGGCCGTGCTCAGGCCCCATTTGCCCTGTCGTCTTCGGAATACATGTATTTAACCTCATTTATGCCTCCTTCCACCCTATGGGAAGCCTCGGGATGCTACAGGTACTATATTACTGGGCATCGCATACAATCAGTTGCATGAGTGAGCACGGGGTGGGTTAAACTCCGAGCAAAGCCATAAGCCCTATAGCAGTCCTTTTTTCTAAGTGTAAGCAATTAGCCATAGCCTTTGCATCGAATTACTAAATCCATAGTCAACAATCCATAGTCAAAACTTTATTTGTGTGGCTACCTATACGGCTGTCGTTTACTGTGATATGCGTCTTGCTAGTGTAGGCATGGGCTTAACATGGAGCCAAGCCAAAGCCTAAGACTTTCTCCTCCCAGAATACATAAGTCTAACCCAACTGAATGTCTCCTCTTAACTAGCTGAAATACAAAGGCTAGTTCTCTGCAATTTACTTTTAAGCAAACTATTTAATAAGCGAAGCAACTGAATATTTAACATAAGCTTTCGGTTCAGCTAAGTGTAATATTCTAAAAAATCAAATTATAAGTTTTAAAATTAATCAAGACGCTTTATTTATAAGGCTTATTAAGTAGCAGGCTTAAAACAAATAACTTATGCTACTTTTTGTATGCGATCTCAGCACACGTGTTTCGATGCAGAACAAACTAATAACGCTTACTAGATTTTTAGTTTTTTAATATATAATGACTTCTATGTATTTAGTAGTGTTCCTTCTTCCTGTTGAGTGATATTTGTTTTACTTTATTCATTTGGTAATCGACTGCAGAATAGTTTGCTGCCACTTTTTAAAAGGAGCTTGATTGCGCGTTATTTGGTATTCAGACATAATCGGATGGTACAGTACGTTGTAGTAAACTTTTATTGTTAGTTTTTGTTGAAAGCATTCTTTACTGATGACTTCGCTGTGGGCGTGTGCATTTCTAGAAATTTAGGCAGTTTTGCATATTTTCTTTTGTTGGAAATGTAAGCGCAACTATTTGATTCCATTTAGTCAATATTATTTAGACCTTTAAGCTAGCTAATTTACCATTGCTTAATTTTGGCTCGATGGCTTTAGTCAGGTCTTAGATAGTTTTGGATAGATAGTTTGTTCTTATATTGTCAATTATGTATTTCCAACCCGACTCACTTTTCACTACTACCGTTTTGTCATCTTATGGGATCTTTACCTACTTAAAGTCGTAAAATAAGGCTTAGTATGGCTGAGTTGAGAGTGGCATCTTTTTATAGTGGATTTGCGAATTTAAACTGTTGGCGATAATGTTGCTTTACCGATTATTATTGCACCCAGTAACGGAGATTTTTAGCAACTCTTGCCATCGATTAACTTATTGAAATTTATTAATTGGTATTTAACTTAAAATTACTTAGCTGATTGCTTTGCTGCGAATGCATACTTTAGAGATTACAGTGAATCATTTCTGCCTTTTTTTGTCGTACTGCATTTTTCCGCCTTGCTATTTATGTGCTTTTAACTTAATCTCACCTGTTCTGACAGCACTCACTGTGAAGGCGAATTTCGCTTCACTTCAATTTTACTATTCGCCACAGTTTTCATTTTAATACATGTTTGGCCTTAATTTATGTTACGACCGCCGCTACACCGTCTTCTACGAATTCGAAGACGAAATATATCTTTGCTTACTAGTTTTAAAACTCTCTTAGTCCCCTTTCTGGCTGCGTCTTAGAGCAGTTAGAGTTCTCCTATATTTGTGGACTGTATACAGGTATTTATTTGAATACTCCTTTTTTGATGGGAATGTACGCTAATGTTGCATTTTGCTTCTGATTTTAAACCTGCAGTGTATGTAGCTACTAAGGACAATCTGTGGATTCTTAAAGTTTATTCTCCGTGAGAAGCTAGTTGTTCAGCTACGTCAAGGTTCTGTCTTTTGACTCGAAACGTATGCCTTTGTTTCATCCTATTTGATCGATCATAAATTTATAAGATTGCTGCCTATTTTATGAACTCATTCACCTTTAAACATACATTCCGTAGCCAAACATATGGCATATCGTATTTGCTTAGAGAACATTTGGCTAGTATAAGAGTCATACCCCACTCAAGAGTTTCTGATAGGTGATAAAAACTTCATCCTAATACTATTAGAGGACATCATTGTAAGTAGGCATTTTTCGGCGACTTTGGAAATGTCTGCATCTCGTTTCATTAAAATTCACAGCTGAGTCTTCGTATGATCCCTTCATTGAATCTTGTTAACTTGTTGATGTTTTCATTTGCACTTCTGAAAAATTTCAAGACAGAAGTTCAGACTTTTCTAAATCGTTTCTCAGAACTACAAACCTTGAAGTCCTTCAAATAGGGTGTCAGTAACTACGTTCTTAAGTGAATCTGCAGCTTTTAAAATTCATGCATATCGGTTAGCCTACTTAAATCCCAGACCTCAATTTGCAGAAGTGAATGGAGTTTTGCCACTTTTTCTTACACTTTTCATCATCAACTGATGCTGCGCAAGAATTTTTATAAGAAATGCAGGTCATTTTGTGTTCGTCACTTGCTTCTTCAAACACACCGCTTTTAATAAGCCACCGAAGCACTGAAATTGACATTAGCATAAAACCTCACCATCTTAAGGCGGAATATGTTTATTTGTGGTCAGAGGTTTAGACCTATTTACTTTGTTTGACAGGCATTATGAATGCAAAAATTCTTCTTACCAGATGAGATGTTTTGACCTCATATAATTCCCTTCCTTTCTACCTTTCTAACTTCAGATACTAAAGTACCAATCCTCTCAGTAAACTATAAGCGCCTTTTCTGTTAAATTCCAAGTTCCAAATTGGAGAGTCGAGTTGGTATTGTGCATAGATTTCGAGCTATCGGTCATCTTACGCTTCAAAAGTTAGAATGGTGCACATCTAAAATGCCGAAACATATAAGCATGATTTGCTAAACATAACTTCGTTAAGGTAACGAATCCGACTGTTTCACAGCATGTAAATGTAATACTTTTAGGTAAGCTGGCGTCCACTCTAACTGTTTGGAGCTCTAGTTACCGTTTTGGAGTGGTGACTGTGAAAAAGACGATTGTACCACGCAAATCTGAGGCAACAGACTTATTATACGGTAGATGTTGTGAGTATGGTTACATATGCGCCCCAGAGGGGCAAAAACATCAGCGTCGATGTGCGTGACCGGTACGGGAATAAGCTTTCCTCTTGAAGAATTGTTACTAGATGGGTTGGAAGTTTAACAAAATGGTCCCATCCCATCCCATAGGTTCAGCCAGTTTCTGAGACAGCTTCACATAGTTGAGTACAAAACTATAGAACAGCCCAGAAAGACTGAATGTGATGTTTTAAGTGCCGTATGAGTGGTACGACATGTGCTATGTAAGTAGATCCGTGCCTTTGGCAATCAAACTCTTCTATGAATGGGGAAAATCCATCAGTAATTCGCTGAAATTTGAGATAAAAAGTCAACGAATGTGCACTTAAGCCTTTTAACTTTGAGATATCATTGAGGAGTGGCAAAAGTGACCTCTCTTTCAATCCATCTTAGTTGGACAAAGGGAGCAAAAGCCGACCTTATGGTACTATTAATTGCAGTCACTTAATCGTCCTCTTAATCCATGATTTAGCGGCGAAATCGAATTTCGGATAGGATTACCAATGGAATCTACAATGCATTGCCTCCTTGAGCATTGCACCAGCAAGCCTGCGAAACATTCCTAAGACCTAAACATGTTCTTTTCTGTTAAATTGCGTAGTGGTTAAATTCTTGCGTTAAAATAACTAAAAATAAAGCGAAAATGATTGTGGAGGTGGTGGTTTTTTAGTCTCTTTGCAGTTTGAAAGTACAGAGAAGGTGAAAGGTTACTTGTTCAGGCATTGTGTCGTGGGCTTTCTGTTTGTTCACTCTCCTGCATAAGTGTTTTGATTCCTGTCTGTATACCTTGTTAATGACTTTCCCTGTAAGCAATATTTCGCACATCTTCCTTTTACCGAAAATCTCTGCTCTCACAACTACTTTTGAAGGCGAGAATAGTTTGCTTAGTGCAGTTGGTAAGTCTTATGCTGCCCCGTAGTTTCACCGCAGACAACGGTCTCGTTCTCTTATTCCTGCATTCTCTTCCCCCCTCCGTTTGTCGCTACTGTTACGAACTACGATTACCGACACACCCTTAGTTTCACTCACGTGCTATTGTCTCCACCTCACCATCTTAGATACAACTTTGTGCTCAGACACATAAATGTGGATCAGGTAGAGGCGAAGTTTTCATCAGACCAGCTCCTTAGCGATACCCGAGGATGAGTATGCCTTAAATATTTCTGTGGTTTTTTGAATGCTACATTTCCATACGACTTTTTGTTGATTCTAGGCCTTGGGTGTCATTTTATATCCACATACTTTATCTTATAACAAAACTCATCCTTCTAGAACATAGAAGGAAATGGATGAAGGGGTGAAGGTTGAAGAACACATGATTCGGCTATTGCATGCGAAATTTTTTGGGTTTCGATTAAAGAACTTACTAAATGGATGATATTCAACCCATTTCAAAGGTAATTTTTGGGCAGGAAAAGGCGCCAAACAGTCGAATTTTATCTATAAATTCTCTTTTGGGACTGAATGAGGAAAACACACGTTTGACACATTATTTTTATCAATTGTAATCTTAATTTTCTTCCTTCTACAAAGATACCTTGTTGACAGGTGAATTTTTTCTTCATTTTAACAAACAAGTAGGTTTTTGCCTTTTTGATCGAGGGAAGATTAAAATTTCTCCCCATAAAAATAACATTTTCAAGCCTATTCTTTGAAGTCTTCGTTTTGGAGGCATGAGTGTTGCATTAGTAACTTGGCCTCATTCTGACTTTGTGGCAAAGAAGCCAAGAGCTGGTTTTGCCAGTCAAAAGAATAAGATGGTGGACAATGGGCCACTTCTTCGTTTCATTTCTCAGTGGGAAAAATGTGGTCTCGGATCTGAGCGGATGAATCTCTCTTTCGTAGTTTCGGCGTAGAATTGATAGTTCCGCCCTAGCACCTGCACCACAGCATAACAGTCTAACGATTATAATGAGTTTGCCAAAACGTGGGTTCCTTTGCTATTTTACTAACCTATCCGACGTCGTACAAAGGTGGTTGTTAAGCTTTTCGCCCCCTGGACTTCTCATCCATGAAAATACTACTTTGAGCATGTGCAGCATCTACTGATGTATGTTATTTCAGTTTTCGTATTTGTCAGCTCCATCAAAGTTAGTTTTTAATAGGAGACAGCTGAAATCGTAGTCAATGCTTATTTGCATGCGTTTGCTACCTTTTGTCCATTGATGGCACTCCTCAAGCGGGCAAAAGGGTAGTTTTCTGAGTTTAAATCATCGCTGATTTTGCATGTGCCCACTACTTCCAAATAACTGCAAAGCATGGCAAACTTTTGGGTGGGGCGGTAAATACTTCGAAGGCACAAAAGTTGGCTACAATCATTGTACATCTTGGCAATATATGTGGTAATGAAATTGTCTCACGTAGGTGCGAATATCCAGAGATCATAGCCTCCTAGATAGGTTGGCACACATGCTTTGAATCAGCAACTTCGCTAATCAGTTCATAAGGACAATGCTGGTGATGACAATGCGTAATTTGCCTCCCTTAGGGTTAAAGCCACTCTTTTTTAGCCCATCTTTTTCACACTGAATGAAAGTATTGTTTTCCTCCTTTTACGTAGCAACGTCTCAGTTTTGGTGGGATTTTGATCCCTGTTGCTGTTGAACATCTTGACTTCCACTTATTCGCAACTTTGAATCATTTAATCAAGGGGAGTTTGGAGGGAGTAGCAGTGGGATGAAATGGATTAGTTCTACTTCTCGCTTCATTCTTATTTGTGCGTTGTATGCACGAGCATTAACCAACTTTTACGATCTTTGCTTATCCACTTCGAACAGCACCTGGAGAGGCAAGTCATGATCATTCACAAACAAGCTCATCGCTTAGTCGTTTTTGATACACGGGTCTCCCCAATATGCCAGAAATTTAGCTGAGTGTGTCCCGTGGCAACTCTTTGTACACATCTTGGCACCTATTAATTATTGAGAAACGGACCACTTTAGCTTGATACTGAAATGAAAATACTTGTAGTTGTTTTCGCTACCATATAATTCTGGTATAGGTGGATCTACATTGACCCTATCTGCTGCTAGATGTGTCTATATGGTTAAACAAATAAGTCTGGCACGGTCGCGAACCTGTTGAAGCAGCTTTTTGAACTTGATGCATTACACTTGGGGCAAAGGGGAGCAGACACTGTCAAGAAGGAAACGTTTAACTTCGGGACGGGGATATGTTAAATCAAAACAATTCCGTGACCATTCTGACCAGAACAGCTCTTGGGTATGACATTTGAAAGCTGCTTTTAGTAACGTTTAATGAAGCTTGGATGCTGGAGCAAGATCACAGCGAACTCTGTTCATTTTTTGGTCAAGTTGAGTAAAAAGTCCACGGACCAACGGGGTAGTGGAAGTCGGATTAATTTAGGGAATTTAGGGTAGCTAGAAGGGTTCCTAGTTTTCTGTCATACAATGGATCGCCACCTTCATTTTAGAAATTCGACCTGAAGTCTGAAAATGGAGAATATTAGTTAGCGCAGACGATGTGACAAGTTTATCAAATTGATAAAACACCAAGCCGTTAATGCCTTTTATACAATGCCAGGCATTATTCAAAGTTGTGTAAAATTCCTTGCCATCTAATGGTATTAAAAGGAATTGCACACCGCATATTGCACTGGACCATCATCCAGAGAAGAGTTTGGACTTACATATGTTTAGTGAAATGGG
>UYWX01000602.1:0-10354 GCA_900622495.1 Hydatigera taeniaeformis
GAGCGTTTCTGCAGATTATGGGAATGGGATCGACAAGGAAGTCAGACGTCGGTCTTGATCCTTCTGTTGTGAAGGCCTTAGCAAGTATCGCACCCACTGAATATCTGGCCTACTTTCTACTGCAATTATGCAGAGCCTCTGGCCCTCCTTAAAGGCAAAGATTACAAGAGTGTCTTCAGGAACTGAGGCTGATGGCCAGCCTAATTAATATAAAACAAATATGGAGGCAAAAAACAGGGTCTAACAACCCGAACTCTTTTCTAAGCTATCATTTAGTTTATTCAGTCCGTATTTATTTACCCGCTTCGTTGGGTTTCTTACCCACCGTCACTTTGTCCTTCGCTAATCATGAAAGACTTACGGAGAAAAAGGCATTCAAACAGTGCTGTGACCAGTACCAACCCAAATGACGTCTTTTAATTCACTAGCTCATTCGCTTAAGCCTTTCCATGAATAGAGCATTTTCTAAGGTTTGGAAATTTCCAGGTTGCAGCACTAGTTTAGTTGAGTGTTTTCTCTTCTTATAGGTTAATTAACGTTGGTGATCAGCGCGGAGATCGTCGGAAGTGGATCTACCTATTTGAGACAGTGCACGCAGTCCTTTTTTTTGCGTCCCTTGTTGATTTTCTAGAACGAAGTCAAACACCCGACTTTGAGGTAAAATCAACTCAGTCCAAACATAAACTTTTGCACGAATTTAGACAAAACTAGACGAAAGCCTTGAGTGCTTTAGGTTTATTATGGAAGCTCAACCCCTGTCACGAAAAGATGCCATTCTCTTTTTCACAAAAAAGGACATTCTCCCTGTACTTCTCTCGAATGAAAAGTTTACAACAGCGTCAAACTACTCCGAGATTCAAGGTAATTTACGAGGACGATTTAAACAACTATTTCTCGCTTTGTGAATTGACAACAAAGAGGCTGAAAATCTTACCATGGTTTAAAATAGGAAATGAGTTACATTTATAAAATGTAGCATATGATATAAAAGTATGCATTTGGCAAAAGTTAGTGTAACAATTAACCGATGGAGGTGCTGGTTCACGACAATAGAGTGTGGCAGGTGAGTAATACACCTTTGCACCCTCTTTGAAATGGAATTTTCTAACGTCCTTCACAAAGGTTCAACGTGTTACACAGGCATTGCTCGCGAAGGTCGCATTGCCATATGCGTGATTCGAGGAAACCAAGCCTTGACTCCTCCATACTAGGATAGAATCATGTTCCAAATAACAATCGGGTGTAGTTTGTTTAGGCATGCATAAATTGACAGAGAACAAGTAAATGAATTTTTTCTGCTTAGTTTATGCAAGGACGCCACAGTGGTTTGAAAATCGTGTCAGTACGTGGTAAATGGGTTCAATGACTACCGACTCATGTATCGCTTCTTGTACTCGCAAGCGACTTAAGTCGGAAGATGACAACTGTACTTCTAACGCGAATAGTTGACAAAGTTCAATCAAACGCTGGGTGTGGAAACCACTTATTTTGACAGGTCGAATCGTGAAAACAATGACACTGCTAACATGTACCACTAGGTGTAATCTGCATTCTAGCATCGAATAAATGGTAGAAATGAGAGCATAAACAATGCTCCCTTTTCTGTCCTCCTCTACGATTCTTTTGTGATAGCATCTTTTAAACCGTTATGCATCGCCCACATAAGACATTACAATGTTAAACACGCCTGATGCCTCATTTTATTCCCGAGTTTTTACCTTATCAAAGTTGATTGATAGAAGTGTGACTGAGAGTGCACTGTTATTATAGAAACAAAGGATCCAGAACTGTGTATCTCTGCACAACGAGAGCTCTATTTATTGCAACGCAAGGACAGGAGCCAAAAAACTGGTCGTGTTTTTGTCCACACAGTGTGCCTTCTTGATATCGACGAGATGAAGGCCAAATCTCGAAGTGTCCTCAAAAGTGTGCTCGATTCAAACTTCCGACGTCATGCAATGTTCTGAGCAAATGCTGAGCAAAGCATATCGCAATTTTCTTTTTATTTTTTATACTCTTTCTCCTCAATTCTCATCACTTCACCTCTAGCGTCATTTCCCTCATTCCTGAATGGGTACAAGATTATTTTCTATTAGGAATACTCTGTTGTCCACAAAAAGCTTCACAAACATTTGTCTGACTTATATGAATGACTCCACAACTTCTGTGTTCGCTGATCTCTACACCCGTGAATAATTATTTTGGCGCATTAAAGCATTTTACAGTCTACAGGATGGAGAAGGTGCTTTTACTGCCTATTATGCAACTCCAATTTATTCTTTGTTGATCTTATCCCAAATTGTGTACTTTATACTGATTTATATTAAGTAAAAACAATTGAACCGAAGTCAATGAAGTTTAAAATTAATTCTATTGGGGAAGAGGTGGAATTGAAGGAATGGATAAAGTCCGTGGACATAAAGAGGATCATCCAAGAAACTCCGGTTGAGGCAATGGGAATGCATTGTAGAGTTCATCGGAATCCATGAATCCAAAGTAATTGCGACGACCTTAAAATGTTACCTTCCAGAAGGGTTAGGAGAATGTTACCTCTTCTAAAAGTTTCCTTTAAATATTCGAGGTAGGAGTGGTCCAAGTCCTCGCCACCCTCCTCCTCCTCATCATCGTCTTCTTCTTCTTCTTCCTCCTCCTCCTCCTCCTCCGTCTCTTCACCGACTATGGTTGGATCGCCTTGAAGTTAAGTAAACGCTAGCTAATAAAAACATTGTATGGGCTATGACAATATTCACATCGCTCTATCAGCTAAGACAATTTTTCTGAGGTAAATAAGAGTGAAAATTTTATTCTCCTTCGATGGCAATGCCAAGCGGTGGTCACAAAATAAAATACTTCTAATCGTAAAGTAAAACACAATTTCACGTACCATAAAGAAGAGGCAGTGTTCCATCCCTGGCCACCGAAGACGGCTTTGGATTAGGGGGAACTGCTATTGTAATTGCTGCCACCGAGATTAGTTGAATTATCACAAAATTCACCGACATTTCAAAAGTCCAACACCACAATTTAGCCCTAATCAAATCATAAAATACTGTTTTTTCAGTTTTGCTGCAAAAGACACAACATAGGCTGCATCTTCAATAGTATAACAAAATGGCGCCAACTCAAAAGCGAAACACTTTTTAGCCTTTTTTGCTAAATAGTTAATTGCATTAAGTGCAATTTTGCTATTCACTTCCCCCTTCCTTCAAAATTACTTCTAATTTACTCCATTCAAATTAACGAAATGTGCTTCAGTTTAACGGCGGAAATTTCAAAATTCCTAATTAGAGTTATCCTGATTAAAATGCACATCTTTTTATATTCACTAATGGTTGCTATAAGATCTATTTAAAAAAGAAAAAAAAATCAACTCGATATTATTGTCTGCAAACTGCGCAAAATTGAAGCAAGTACCACAGCGAACAGCAAAAAAGACTCGGTTTCGTTTTTTTTTCGTTAATGTTTGATGTTTGGAAACTTAGTGGGGTCAATTTGTAATAATTTTGAAGGAGAATTAGTTGTTTCTGACGCGCCACTAAGGTTCCGTGTTAGGAGGGCTGGCTCGGACACCCTGAAAACGCACGCCTGACACGGCCAGGGTCTGAGACCCTCCACCACAAGCCTCCGAAGGAGGCCAACAGCGGTCATGCGTCAAAAATTACCAAATTTTAACAAAAAAGACCTGCAAATAAAGTGCACCACTCAAAGTATAAAGTAATATTGCATGTTTTTTACAGCCATGAAGTAAGTATGATACAGCATCAAGTAGGAGGGAGTGACGCTCACCCTCAGCAATATTGTTTTTCACGAATTTATTGCAGCAAATTGGCCACAGCTTAAATACGTTATTGTTTGATTTGTCAACCAATCACATTTTAGTCATTTTCATTGGTCTCAGTCAAAGTTGATGCGAAAATGGTCTGTGCGTTGGTGTCCAATACCTCCACAAAAACACCGAATTATAAGGTCCGTAATTTTGCAGGGTGTATAAGGAGTGGACTTTACTGCAGTCCAATTTTACCAAAGTCCTGTAGACTTCAATTTTAGCGGATAGTATTGCTACAACGAGTTTGATACACGCAATGCTTCTCTTTTTTGTAAATATGCCTCGTTGTATGGTTTCCCTTTCATTCTATTCATGCTTAACCCATAAGTCGAATTTGTTTGGCCTAAATGCTGCGTGGAATGACCGGACCCTCTTCTTGCCTTCCTCTTGGGAGTGCAACAAGGTCATCAGCGCGGTAGTAAGGGCGGAGCAACATTGAAGGAGCATGTCCGCTGCTCCAGGACCAAATCCCAGCATCCCGAGACTTCTTAGTGGCCAAGAGAAGGCACAGTAAGATTTTGGTACTAGCACCGAATTTCGACCTTTTGCCAACACGACTTTGGACTGGGAAACCATTGGCTGGTTGGTGAACATCTGTGTGCCTGTGAATTTCATGCCATGCGCATCATAAATGTTGTCTTGATGGCTAAGTTGGCTCACCTCGTCTCTCTCTCTCTCCCTCACTTACCCCTTGGTTCCACCTTTCTACCTAGCAGCATTCCAGAATGCATGTCCAACTACCATCCAATCGGGTTCTTTAAAATAGACAGCCAATTTGTCATTTTATGCATTGTCGAAATAGCAGTGGTCTAAAACAACAACAATAACAATAATATCCCAGTTGGCTATATTTAAATGAACCTATTGTTAGTAATAACTAACGATACACCAGTCCCGTCCAGTTGTTTTATAACACCAGGCCGCACATTCACACAACCATATGCACCATCTTCCCTATTAAGCATGTGTGAGTGAAACCCTACGGTCATTAAACCTGAAAAGCTTTCCATCAAAGACAATAACGATGCACTCTTAGTAACAGGACGTATCAATTGTCTAACTGTGAAGTTGTGCTGAGGAGTAATTAAGCAGGTTGGTAGCTAGCAGACTGGAACGGTCGAACAAAAGGATCTGGACATTTACAGGGCAACAGCGTCATCCACCTCCTCCTCCTCCTCCTCCTCCCCTTCTCCCTCTCTGGCTTTTGACGTACTTTCAGCATTACCGAACGACAGAGGCGACGTAAAAATGGCTGCTAAAAGTTATTTTTATGCAACTTTTACAAGTTGCACTCGGAAATACAAAATACCCGCCAAGTGTGGCGTCCGAAGTGGGAGAGTTTTAGGCTACTTTAAGTTCGAGAATATTGTTTTATTTCAGTGGATTTTTTTCCGGCCTTAATTTAACTTTCCTGGGTGTTGTAAAATTTTGCAATTCAACGTTGCCTTTACGGTGATGGGAGGTTTGTAGAGGATTAGCAAAAACTCGTGCATCATCACACTCCGGGCAAAGTTGTTTCTTTTGTTTGGGCTAAGGGGGGGGGAGAGGGGGGAGGGGGAGCAGCTACACAGTAATTTAACTGTTACCTTTAAATTACTAACTTTGGAATCCGTGGTAGTTCCTTTGACAGTTTGAGGCTAAACTACATAGACAAAGGCACAAGCTGCTTGCCGGTGCTGCCACGTTTCACGAACAAGAGAAAGAAAGCTTAATTCGGCAGCGAATTCATTCACTGCCTAGTACTGGCATCTCCGTGGGGGGCTTGGAGTAACTTGAGGAGGGAAGCTAAGTTCAATTTTCCTCAAAGGTAAACAGCCTTGTTTTAGTTATGAAGCTAGCGGAAAGTAGCCACAGCGGTGACAAAAGGCAATGCAGCCTTTTTTAGTTAAGCATTTACCAAAGGTGATTTTATTGTGTCAAGATGCCAAAGTAGCTTCGGTATTACCACCATCCGACTACCAAAAAGCGATTTACTTAACACGGAATGTATTACAAAAGTAAATCGGCAAAAGATAAGTCTGTTTAGACCGCGATGCCAGGCTCATCCTTGCACTCGAATTTATGTCCCGCCGTGCGCTCACAGAGTACATTTAAACAACAGAGTAGGTAGTATAGCCACCCTAGGCCGTCTAAGTCACAGCAAATGGTGCTAGCACTCACATAGACAACGTATTACAGGTACCTTAAACAAAAGATAATTGCATATAGTAGTCAGCTTAAGGGAATTAAGTTGATTGAATCCAAGTTCGATATACATCCGTAAAGTGAACAAAGAAAAAAGAACAACACTTGTGATGTTTTATATGCTTGAAACAACGCATGAATGACAGTCACTTTGTAATACTTTGTTTATGTAATCACATGGTATCTCACAGTTACTGTAAGATTTGTCTGGCCCTTGCATTCAGCTCCACATTGTGTCTTCTCCTACCCGGTGGAAGGCCTTGGGACGCTACAATGGTGGCAGCGGAAAGAGAACCCGACATTTTTAATATGGTGAATAAGGCGAATTTACATCTGGGACGGGAAAATCCCTGAATTCGTCACAGCAAAGGTTGAGAATGATGTCTGCGTCTGGCTTTACTTTATTCCCGTTTTTCATCGGCAAGCTATTAGGGACTGAAACAACGCTGTCGCAGACCATCTGGAAATGTTTAGTGTCGGAATTTTCCTTACGGACTCTGTGTATAGGTGCTGGAAACGACGTTACGGTTCTCTATATGCACGAGTCAGTGTCTGATTCCGTTTTGTTTGCAACAAATCTGTTGTAGACTAAAAATCCACCGTCTAGTCCTGGAAGCAAATGATGGTCAAAAGATGTATACGGCCCCGATTCAAGGCGTCAGACCGAGAATAATTCCAGGTCCATTTGAAGCTGACGAGGAGACCAAGTGCTGTTCCTCATACACATAGTAGCTGTTAACTGGTGCGGCTGGCTCGTGAGTGCTTTCTTGCAGTACCGGATGCACTGTGATAGCCTACCCGAGAGGAACATCGAGGATATCCCTCAAAAGAAGAGAGGGGCAGCGCAATACTCTTCCTATGTGACTACTCAATGTGTGCTGGTAACTTTAAGATTCTTCTTGACCAGGTCTTAATTTTTTTAACCCTGGAATACATGTAGTCAGTTCCATTTATGCTTTCTTTTACCCTGCGGCGATCCTCGGGACACTACACGTCTGGCTCTTGAACACAAAAACTGGCATCCGATCCAAGCCCAGACTTAAACTCTTGGTTCTCCTTGGAATACATGTAATCATATCTACTCACTACGTTCTTCTAGCCGATAGGAAGTCTTGGGACACTACGCACTTACTTCTGCTGTGTGATATGAGCATCAGAAGGAGTCGCAGACTCAATTTAAATTTCTCTTTCAGAACAAGTATGTCTCCAATTCCTATGTCTTCTGTTGATTACGTGACCATATGACTTTTGGTGGTAACTTTAAGATTTATCTGGCCCTTGTACTCGTGGGCTGGCTTTCGGGCCATGCTTGAGCCTAGCCGCTTCGCTCTCTCCAGAGTACACATATCCAAAATCATGTACTACCTTCTTCAACCAGAGGAGTAGTCTTGAGATGCTACATCAATTAATGAAGGATGAACATTAGGGAATTATGGCCATAGCAATGGCTTGGGAGGATGTCAATTTCTAGGAAAATATCAAACAAATACGGCATACGTTATGCAGAGTGTAAATCCCGTTAGTACTACCCGATATGTAGTTAGCTCGTTATGCAGCAAAAAATACTGCTCTACCGTTTTTTTATTTCTTCAAGAAGAGGGATACGATGAGCGCTCCAATTTGGCAAAGAATACAGTTATTATTCAGTATCAATATAATTGAGTTCTTTTTGCATCTTAGAGTTTGATTTAGGAATATAGAGAAGCTCTGCAAAAGTGCATGCTCATAATTATTAAAATTACTCAAATGTTGATTGTTTATGTGCATAATCAAGCCTTGAAACTCTTAAAACCGTGTGCATTTCGTCTGCATGTTGGAGGGTTCTGTCATTGAGGCTAATTTTGTTAGACTTCTGGACTGTGCAGAAATCATATCTGCTTCTGATAAGCTAACGTGTGACGAATTTTTATCCTACCGTAGAAAACTTCAGGAATTGTATAATTCGCTAACAAAGGCGAGCTTACGTCCGGCGGCAGAATACCTTCACATTTACAAAAGTCGAGTGAGTCATTACTCTTATCCGTTGATTTTTGGTCATCTCTTTTCTAGAAATTCATGTCTTTGCATTTTGCAGGTCGATCACTTGTCAGAAGCAAAGGAGAGATGCTCACTAATAGACTCTGCTGAAGAGATTGAAAGCATAAATGTTTTTGAAAAGGATATGTGTAAATGGTTGAACTTCGACACTCAAGCAAAACGCTTTAGTTTGCGAAGTCGAAAGGCTGTCTTCTTTACTCGTAGTGCTTCTGATTTTTCTAAATGGTTGGATGAACCGGATAACAAAACTTCTAATAAACAGGGTTTTGGTAGAGATGCGCCAGACTGTCATGTTCATCAGCGTGCGAAACCTAAGTCGGAAAACACACGTTTTCTTTTGGATGTCCCGAACTCCCATTGTAGACACAGGGACGTAGATGATGAAGCGGCTCGTATGAATCTAGGTCAGTTTCCGTCAATTTTCTCGTCGTTAGTTCACTTGGCATTTGTTTTGATTTATTTACTGGAACGTTTTTTTGTTCTAAACATAAATAGATCTTGAGGGTGATGGCGATAGTAAAATTAAGGGACAGGAGCGCAGTTTGCTTGATGTGGAGATATTGGAGCGTGACAAGATTGCCAAGGGTATGCTCTACCTCACCGAGGAATTGCGATCGACTCAGCTGGCTCTAGGCGATCGTGTACGCGCCGATATCAACACATTAAATGTCTCCAGCACTGTAGCTCAAGTCAATGTTGAATCACTAGCTTCAATTTCCCGGCGAGTTCGCGAAGAACTGGGACACAAGTTTGGACTCTGTATTTGGATCCTTTTCCTCCTCTCTGTGATCGTCTTTTTTTGGATGGTCCTCTTCATCAGATTCACTCCAAAGGGCAGGGCATTATCTTAGTTATTTGGTTGTAACTTTCCTGCTTTTTTTCGTGCCGAATAAAGTTCCATATTTTCTTGGTTTTTGGTAGATATGTTTCAGTTAAGTGGGAAAAATGGATTCCCATTTTCCACTTTGGTTTGCGTTGACCTCAACTAAAAGAATGCTACTACAATTTGTGAGTAGATTGCATTAGTTCAGAAAGCAGTGGCAAGCCGTAGAGGCTCTTTAGCTACTGTTGGGCTCACATGAGTCTCCTGACTTTCGTTCTTGCAATTTCCTTCCCCAGACGATTGGTTATCTCTACATATCTTCAGTCAAGACCTCGTCTCCCTAAGCTAAGCCTGTTGGACTGTTTGTTACCTTCCATTGATGAGGACTGTACTGTTCCCTCAAAGCACCCCAAACTGTAGACTGATATTGTTTGGTTCGCATCATTTTGTCAAACTGATTAAATTAACCAAACAACAATTTATGTGTGTGCACCTGACTGTGTTGCATAAAAGGTCAAATGATTCCAAATGCACGGAAATTATTTGTAGCGTCCGAGGTCTTCCCACCAGGTAGAAGAGGACATTAGGTTGGGCTGGATAAAAGCCTATGCTTACCTCTAAGGTCAGTCTACGCGTATAAGAGCTAGACGAATGGCAAGGTAATCGTCAGACATGGTGATCAAATGAAAAAAACATTACACGACTATTTCTCTCTATGTGGTGGTGACTAGAAACATAAATGCCGAGTCAAGTGGCTAACCCCATCCCTGAGCTTAGTGGATTAGACAAGACTTCCCAACTTATACTGAAGCTTTTAGGTGTCAGACTATGATTGGGCCGTTCACAGTCAGAACTTTGCCTATTCTACACCACCAGACAATATGAATGGCACTTGGACTACTCCCATCTGAAATCTTAACCTACAATCAAATTCGTGCTTTTTAAACAATTTAAAGGTGAAATTCTGTAGGTCTCCACAGTGTGATCTAATTACACCTATTGACGTCAAGAATCACTGCGTTGGCGATGTTGGCTCACGCAGAAGTCCTAGGTGTTACATCAAAACTCGTGAGAAAGTGAGGTAAACCGATTATTCCCTATGGTGAATGACAAAGCAATACCCTCTCTGCCTTGATTTGCATTTACAATGATTAAAATGATGTGAGAGAGCAAATTTGTGTTTGTGCTTGATGGCTACTGTGAAAGTGAATGCCCCCTCTACTTCCTGTTTATGTCAAATTTTCAAACTTTAAGTGGCTTTTGGGAGGGAGTTTTTTCACGTGTAAATCACTTTGGCCGACTAAAATACATGTGACAAGTGTAAACACCAAGTCTAGCAGGCATACTAAAAACTGACATTTGGCGTGTGAACGGCATCGTGCACAGTACCAGTTGAACCCGTGATAATGTTGTAGTTGGGCGCAGCTTAAGGTGGAGATTATTTTATTTCCAAATAACCCATGCATGTCACACAATTAACTTGC
>UYWX01000603.1:0-10353 GCA_900622495.1 Hydatigera taeniaeformis
GCACTGCCAACTGCTCTCTTGAAGCGCCTCCATTGTGAGAGCTCTTAACACAGACAGGAGTGAGGTGGATTTCATCGAAATCCCATGGTGTTAATAAAAACTTATTCACGGTAGTCCTCCCCGCACGGAGGATGAGGAGGTCCTTCCAACAGACATTGGAAAACGCAGTAAATAAGACCGTACCAGCGAAGTGATGTGCCTCTGCATGTTACAACAAGTCCACACGCCAAGCTCCAAAAAGGGCCTTTACCACCTGCAACAAGTTGTTGTACAGCGCATTCAGCTGTGACCACTTGGTGCTCCCTCCCAACACGTCACCATAGTTTCTTCAGCTAGAACTAATTAATCAAGCCCCATGAAATCCAACCCGCAGACAGGGTTTATCCAAACCACTCACCTCCATGAGTGTTGCATCCATGTGTGAAAGAATAACTCGCGGAGGTGTGGTAACTAAGGCAACGAGTGGAAAGTGTTAATAAGGTCTATTCAAGCAAAACTTGGTAATTTTTTCTCTCCTCAAAAAAAAAAAGAGTAGACGTACACAGCTGGAAGGACAACTCCCTGTTCGCCAATCGTTCTCGTAGGAAATCATAGAGAGCGGACACTGTAGAATAGCAAAGCAAGACGAATGAGACAGTGCAAGGCGAGGTGGTAAAAGCACTCTATGAAGGTGGGCTACCATGTTCTTGAGGTCTGAAGCAGGCTTGAAGGTAAATGTCATCAGACCAGGTAAATCGAATAATGCATCTTTCACAGTTCTCAATGAATGCAGATCTTGCTGACCTTTGAAGACTGCGTTCGCCCAGTGGGACGTCCGTACCTCTGGGAGGAATAATAAAGTTTAAAAGAGACAAAAAATAATGCCAAAATTAGTTGGTTATTTAGAGCTGAAAAACTGAGAGCTGTAAACGTATCAAAAGAAGGTAAATGGATGGAGGACGGACATGTTGTGTTGGAATTAAAGAAAGAGAAATCACCTTGGAATGGGTTTTCTGATGGAAAAAAAGTGGAAACCGTTAAATCCTCTTTCTACTTAGAGCCATAAAACCATTAACTGGAGATGAAATGGACGAAGGCATATAGCATTAAAGGCAGAGCAGTCACCTCTGAAGTGGTCTCTTGCTGAAATGCAGAATTCGCGTCAATGGGTGGAGGTCGTCTTGCAAAATCTTCACCACCTAATCCCTACAACTGCCCCCCTTACGTCTGGAACAGATCTACTTCAAGTCTCGGAAGATCTCCATGGATGAGCGAGGAGTGCATGCCCAATAGCCTCTACATCCCGTAGAGGAACATTAGCTGTGAGAGATGGAGCTTGGATGAATGCATGAGAGAGGAACCAAGTACTTCATGCATCGAATGAAGACATGGCCCAAATGAATGATTGAACCATGAAAAAGGCAACTAAACTAATGAGGAGCATAAAGCAATTGTCATAATGGAGTGGGACTGAATAAATGAACAGCACTTTCCGGCGAGATGCATCCTGGAGCCTTCTTTTCGATAACTTTGCAAAGATATGACTTAAGGCAACAAGAAAGCCAAACTTACGCCTCCTTCCGTAGACCGGCGATGATGAGACGAAGTTCACGTTCAGTGAGTTCGAAATACTCGTCGGGTAGCTCTTCTACACGCGTGAAAATCGGCTTGTTTGTGGAGCTGTTTACCAGGAGGGGGAGGAATTGCGAATAAAAGAAACCTTACCCGATTCCAAGTCGTGCGAGACGGAGGTTTGCCTTCGAAAAAGCACCTCCTCCCGTTCACACATTCCAGTTGACGTGTGAGCACTTTCATCTCTGCAACAGTATTATCGTTAAAGTGATGCATTCGAGTGTGACTAGATTTGGGGATGCTGACGCGGTGATGCGATGGAGGTGTGGCACGGTAAAATAGGACAATCTCCTAAAGGTGAGCCACATAGGATGCGTGAACTCATGGAGTGCACCTTGAACTACCATATAATCACCAAATTCAGGCCAACTTCGAGAAAGAAAAGGAACCAAAGGAGAGATTTCGGAAAAAATAACCATGGAAAAATGACCAAAAGATGTGAGCTACTGTTCAGACAACAGTGTTATGCCACTTCCCCTATTTGGAGACACAAAGGCCAACGAGAAGGTCAAAGGTAAAACGAGTATTCAATGACTTACGCTTTTTGGAGGTGCAGAAGATCTTGACCCTCTGTCTCCGTGGGGAACTGAGGATGGAAAGAAGAGAAAATGACCAGCAGTGTGTACAAAATGTTTGAGTAAAATAGTGATTCAATGAACGAATGGAAGAACAAATTGATGAGCGAGAATATGAGTAAACGAATTGTTGGAGGAATGAAAGGCACGAAAAGGAGAGGAGCAATAAATGAAAGAGAGATTCACTGATGAGTCGCACCTTGAACTCAGGGTGTTCCGATATGGCCTGGTGTCGGGAAGAGGTTGGTGTATCGGGCTCCAGACTGACCCCAATCATCTCACCCACTGTAAGTGACTAAAAGACAAAGAAGATCAATTCTAACTTCCTCCCTCCTTTCGTAAACACTTGACTTCTTCATAGCTCGAAAAAAGCATTAGAAGAAGTAGCTCAAAGGAGCAAAAAGAGCAGGAGATACATAGCGAAGGAGGCTCAAAATCCACACCAGGTGGAAAACCTCGGGTTGTGTTTCAAAACCATTGCATAAGCCACCAGATCACGACCAATGGTGCTAGAGGCGGATCACAAACTGATTACAATCCATTTTAGATAACCTTTGGCAACGAAGATGGGCTATCCGACCAATGATCCTCCACTTCCGATTTTAAACATCCCATATTCTATTTTGTCAGAAAAAGCAACCCTTCTATCATGGTGGAAGTTCGTCCCAAATTAAACAGCTTGAGCGGAAGTATTTTAGAAGAGGAGTCAAATTAAGAGGGGATAACGAAAAAACGTCTCCAAATTGTTCCGATGACTGCATTCATAACAAAGTTTAAATATTTAAGGTAAAAACGATGACTGATAATGACTTCTTTGCAGAAATGAATTTTTGAGCAACACTCTCAGTGTTTACAAAACAACGCCACCAATTGTGAGGGATTGAGGGTAGTAAAGACGGGGTGTTGTTTTTGGCATAAATAAAAAAGTCACATAGACAAGGAATGGGTCGCAACTTTGATGTCTACTTCCGCATTTCAATCTAAACCTTCCACAGGCTTCGTAATACTTTTCTAAAGTAATGCGTACACACAAGGAAAAGTAACTGCTCAAAACATCTACCAGCCATCTGACAAGAGGACTCATTTTCAGGCCCAAAACCTCATCAACAAAGCAAGTCAAACGAATAGTCATGGAAATACAGAATAAATAAATCCGTGTACGTCCTACTTTTCGAATAATATAATGGGAGGAGATTTGCCAATCTGTGCGCACCTTAACTCTGCTTAAAAATCGTGGCAACCGACCTCTTAAAGTTTTCATCGAGTTAAATAACTAACCGTCTAAGTAAATCCTGTGATCATCAGAGTCAGCATTTCTAGTTATTGCCAGCTAAGCCAACAAAAACATTTTAAGTGCGTCAATCCATGTAGGACAACCGACTTCAATGTTGGTTTTAAGCATGAAAAGAGCTTCAAAGACCACACCTTCTTAGGATTTTCTCGTGTCGACTCATCCGGATCGAAAATGGATCTTGACGACGCAGAGCCGAAAATGGAGAAAGGATCCAGTGTCGAAGAAGTAGCCGCGCCAGGAGAGCTGCCGCTACCACCTGGAAAGACGATAGAAGCGGACTCGCCCTGGGGTAAGCGTTGCGTGTAGGCCAAGTGACTGCCTCCTGCTAATGGCGCCAACGGCGACAAATCCTGTGAGGCTGATGGTGGCGGCGGTTTCTTCGCAGGGGGCGAAGAACTTCCTGATGCACCAGTTCCACTGCCACTACTGCCACCTAGAAGTATCGAATTGAACTCCTCCTAAGACAAATGGTTTCCGCAACTTGGCTGGCCCATTTCTTCTGCTGGGGTCGATGTAGGCGAATGCTCTAAGACCGCTGGCTGCGGTATATCTTTCCCGAGAGAAGGTGAGCTTTCGGAGGACTGTACTATTCCAGGTGATGACAGAGATGTACCGGCTTAAAGAATATATCGCTTACCTACACAAAGCTGTACCAATCATTGCCAAATTCGTTCTTAAACTTTTGCCAACCCGTGGGTAAATTCCCTGAGGTGAATGAACTGCTGGATGGATAAGAGAATTGGTCCTTTCACTATGACTGTCTTTAAGTTCTCACTATCGTCCAGCGTCGCAATATCAACTTAAATTAGTTTCCCATGTGAAGCTCACGCGTAAAACGCACGATTAAAGTGAAATACAATGAACCATGCTCTGTTTGCTAAACATATACCCGAGTGCTTGAGCTACAAAAGCAACCAAAACCACAAGCTTAGGTTTCGATAGTGGCACATCGGTGAGCCAATCAAGCTTTTACTGTTTTCAATCATCAAGGTATGTCAAAACGCACCTCAACGATTGAAGAACTACCATAAAACAGCAGAATGACTGAATGCTTCAGTGCTAAAAAAGCGATTTCCACCTGTAAAAAGTTCAAGTAAAGCCCGTTTTACATATCCATGTGCAATTAAGAGAGAGAGACTAGATCTGGGGTAAAATCAAACGCATTATCATCACAACCATGGCCTAAATCCCAACTGATTGAGCCCACTTACTCCAAACACGTTATACATGTTCCAATTTGCCATAATTTAACTACAAAACTTACCAGAAGAAGATTGAACAGGAGGGGAGCTTTTTTCAGCACCTTTGACAAGCTCAGGTGGTCCACGATGAAGTTGAAAGAGAGCAGAGCCTCGAATACCCAAACTATGGACTGTTGTCTCGCGAAGTGATTTTTCTCCACTAATCTATTAGGGAAAAACTGCGATATATTTTAAATTCACAACTTACTTGGTTTCGCAGATACACCACGGTTGGTACAAGGCCATCAGTTGTCGGTGCAAGAAGGTCGGCGATCCTTAAGTATAAAAATGATTGCTTTGATGTAAAAAAATGGAAACCCTTCCAAAAAGGGACCAAGGACCCACCTTTTGTCGTGCGAGGCAAGTGTCTCTAAGATGTCCCAGATTGAGGAAGATGAGTATCCACTCCACTCAACTCTATGACTGTCTTCAAGACGAATCCCAATGCGTACAGTGATGTCCGAGGGGCATAGCGTCGTCTCCCCCTCATCTTGAGCGACCAGCTCCACTGTTGCGCGGTTGGTCAAACCAGAGTATTTGAAAGGAAGGCTCAAATCGACAGTTTTCTTCTTATACCTTTCAGACACCAACAGAAGGCAGAAGTTGAAAGCGAAAAGTCATCACTCGTACTTTGCACCTTAAATGCTTACACTAATTTGTGTGACTTCGGGTCCAACGATCTCTTAGCACATGCCGCCTCGAAAACCTAGAAATATGTGCCATGGAAGACAGGTTACCTGTATCAAGGGCGCTTGAGGTTTAACTGGAAAAACCTCTAAATGACCGGTAGGATACCGTATATTCAAAGAGCTCATCACGCCACAACTGCCAACAACTTTATGACCTTAGCTCACACCAAACACTGCGCTAAATTTTCCCACTATAATTGGTTGTTTGACCGGTGGCAGCTGCATTATTTGATAAACCGTAAAAATATGTTGCTGTTATCCGCTGAAGTGAAAGCTTCAGGATTGCATTATATGCGTGGGCATGTTCACTCAAAAGGGTCGCCGTTTGCAAACCTCTACCGCTTTTTCGAATGCAAATTTGACATATTTCTCTATTTCTCCTATGCGGTTGAATTTTCTTAGGGATATAAGCCATGTTGCTGCAGAGAACCCCAATCTTGCTTTGCAATGCGACGCAAAATCTGCGACCAGCATAAGCATCTTTAGACCCCTCAATCCCTATGCTCAATGTTTTGGTTTAGTTGACGCTGGATTTCATAATCATTGCAGAAGTTGTATGTCCTAGAGGCTGGAGATCGTTTACCAAACAGTATGAGTTTAGGCTGCCGAGATGGTCGAGAGGCCAGCCAAGTTTCTTAACCGAGTGGTGAGCAAACGAACAACTCTGTACGAGAACCGTTACATAATAATTCAATCGCATCAAAAGCCTTAGTATTGGGCAATTTTCTCAGTGCCAAAAGGCTTCGCACGATGTCTAGTACTGCTTGCCCTAAATTTTTATGTACATTTCTCACCTATTTTGAATCCCTTACAAACCTTGTGGTCCTTCTAAGTCAGCTTCTCAAATCTTCACTTTTAATGCTGAAATCTGCGTTACTCTTTTACAGTCGATCAACATTGTGGATGGTTGGAGGGGTCTGGACATTGCGCGAATTATGTTGATTTGCTGTCTTGGAAGGCGGGTGTCTGGCGAGGCCGTTCCCCTTCCGGTGTGTAACAGTTAGTTCGTGTCTAATGCATGGTCAAGCATTTGAAGCATTTGTGTTGAATGCTCTAAAACATGTTTTTGAAAAAAAGCATTTTTTTGTTCAGTTATCTACTTACATATCATTAATTTGTTTTGCCTCCTGTCACTTCACCTGTCATGTTATGTTTATTTTGAAGGCGAAAAGTCTCTCAGTACGTCTCAAATGAGGCATCCTAGACCTTCATCTATTTTTCAAGTGTTCTGCGTAGGAACTCACAAATTTCATGTGAATTTTTGCTCCCATTTTGGCTATCGTAATTAGAGAACCACGTTCCGGGCAGATTGGGTCGGAAACTTGAAGAAGATGCGAGCAAATAAGGTGAGTCCGCTTTTGTTTGTGATTGATTACGTTGAGAAAACTGGCCCTTAATAGTGGAAGAGCTCGTCCGCTCTGTGTGGTCAACCGCTGTAAGACAATAGAAGCTTCATTTCGGTAGACTGGTTTAACTATTCTTTTCGGAGTTTTATTTCACACAACTAGCACGCTTACGCGGCACAGGTTGCCATTTAGTATGCTTCTAAAAAATCCGCCGTCTCAGCGTTCCCTTGTGAAATCAGCGGGAAAATTGTCACTATTTTCCTACTCGAAGTTTGGTCCTTGTTTGTTGAGTGAATCTCAGGGGTGTTATTAGTACCTTCACTTCTTTGGATGGATGCTACCCGTTCTCACTATTTGTCAAGTGTTAAAGCTGATTGGTGAGCTTTTGCAAGACTTTGCATTGAGCGGTGAGGTCATTCCGTATCAACCTGATGAAATATCTAGTTCTTCGATGTCGTCAATGTGATCAGCAGTGATCGCCCATGCAATAACAAGGACCTGCTGATGTCTACAGGTTTGAGGAATGTTAAGACATGTCTAGGTTTACTAAAATTGAACTAGCCACTCATGCTGGAAGTGGGAATATCCGACGCTTTTAGTAAGCAAAATCGGGAACACTGAAAGTTGGAGGGAGTGGTTACAACGCGTGTCATTATTTCCGTCTTGGTGTGCCACCGTCATTGTTGCATTTTAAGTGCCTAATCTGATAAGCAATTGATTGTAGAATTTATAAATCCTGAAGCTAGCCTATTCCAATACATCTACTTGCTTTTTTCCAGTAGAAACTATTTACTCGACCTAAAACGACAAACACCCTTACACATTCGTCTTGCGCCTTCGTCTCCCTCTGGTTCGCTGGTCCCAGTATAAAACACAGTCGCGTCGGGAGTTGCCTAAAAAGGGCGCGAAATCAGGAGTGCTTCCTTTTTCTTCAATCTACTTAAGTAACAACTAGTTAAGCTACTTACCCAATCGTGGCGCAGTAAATCATTCCTCTTCTTGGGCATCGTGAGTTTCTTCCTCACTGCCTTATTATCCTGCCACCAACGCCAAGTGAGGTAGAAGAAGATACCCAATTGAAGGAGATAGAAGACTTCAGCTAGGATTATCTCCCCCAATACATACTTCTCCCTAATTGTGAGCTCTCTGTTCATGCAAAGTGATTAACGTTTTCTTTAGAAGAAATGGAAAAATGCTTAACTCTTAACCACGCGTTGTCCCTCTGCTCAGACGCGAAATGCCACCATCGATCGATTCACAGTTGTCAAAAAGCGTCAGGTGCTTACGAATTTCTGTCCAAGTATGTAGTCAAAAATGCGCAGTTGCACACTGCTTAAACCACGGACGCGATTACAGAGCCTAGTGATGGCACCAAAAAGTCCATTTGGGTGTAGTGTCTTGTGTTTCGCTTTTCTTTTTGATGCCTTAGCCACGACTGCTGTTTTCACTAGGCGTTCGGTGCATAAGTGGCCTTTAGTTTTAGTAGTCTTTCATTTTTGTCATGTTATTTTACCCAAACTTCTGTGGACTACTGTTTGGTGGTTCAAATTTGTATACTTTGAGCCACCAGATTTGTTTAGTTACCTCTCACAGGCCTGAACTTTAGTTTTCTAATCTCAATGTGTCTGAGCTTTGATGTGCAATCAGGCGTTGGCTCTGCCTAAATGTTTCATCATCTGATGCCTCTTGTTTACCCATTCTCGTGCTTTATAACACCTTCGGAGGTGATTAGTGCATAGTCCTGAACAAATTCTATATCAGTATCACGTGTTTTTTGTATGTTCTGCATCAGTTGGCGACACTTTGTTGCGTCATGGGGTGGCGCGGGTAATTCGTTCAAAACAGTGAAACTTGTGTAGAATGTTTATTATTGTGGTTAACTTTCTTTTTCGTCGACTTTGGCGATGAAGATGGAAGTAGACTGTTGCAACAAGTACGAAAATGGTCATCGTTCGGATAGAAGTAAGGACCATTCAATTCATCGAAAGGTTTTTATTTGTTATCCACAATTATTTTAGTAATTCAATGCGGTCACACACGTGCTACTGACAAGCGTTATTAGTAGCCTCGTCGTATAAGTGTGCATTATGGAAACTCTGTTTTGCTGTTCACCGCCAGCAACATTGTTGAGAAAGTACATCCAGATTTAGTAAATAATTCAGTGATCAAACCACGCTTTTTTTCAAAAGTTCAGGCAGAGGTAATTAAAAAGGAGGCTGTAATGGACCTTGTGGGTTGCATATCCGTTTCAAAAACATATGAGATGGAGTAATTTAGTCCAAACTCCAAATGCCTCTTAGTAATTGATTATTTAGGCCAGTTGATTTGACATTTATTGTGAACAAGGCGATACGGCAGTTTGACCACTGGCTAATCATTTGTCAAAGAGTTGTTAGTTGTGTGTGGCGATTCTTTCCACTTGAATTAACTGTTCCATGGTACAAAGCTTTCCCGCCAGTCATGGCTTCCGCACATGCTTCGTTTACTTAATTTGGAGCTATTTAAAGAATCCTAGTTGGCGGAGCATGGAAAAATGTACCAAAAAGCAATAAGCTCGCCTTGTCAGTGCCAATAGGCGTTGGAAGGCGGTGGGAGTGTGGTGGTGACCATGGATTTCGAAAACTTTCCCCATGTAATCACCAGAGCTTTCTGAAACCAATTTTTTGGGGTGGACTCATCAAACGCAATTATTTGGGTCCTAAAGCCCTCTTGTTGGGGATGAACGGATGCCCACTCAGCCTCTCTTGGTGCGCTTTTGCCGCTATTCTATTCATTTCACCGATATATGCAATCGTCCGAAATAATCACCTAGTTATTTACTGACACTAAAGAAATAGTAAAATTCAAAAAATATATATACCATAGCGGCCTAGATTGCGAACATATACTACCCACGTGCATATACCGCGTAAAAAACCCAACAACAACCTTAATCTGTGTGCTTGGAGCAAGAGAATGTGAGTCTAAGATTTACAAAACACGTGTGCCAAGTGTATGGCGGATTGACAGAAATGCCACACAACGAACTAAAGGTACGTCTTTAATCTATTTCATCTCATTTTTGAATGTTTCCTCTTGTGTTTTAATTCACACAAACATGGGCTATCACAACCCTCTCAAGACCCTTTTTTCCCCAGTCGCTAGTGTTCGATTTAGTTGGCAAGACTTCATCGGTGTATAAAAACTTCTTGAAGAGATGCCAGAACGTAGGTGCTTGCTGACTGACTTTTCTATCTCTTTAGCCAGGTGGGTATGTCTATGTGGTCTCAGACCTGACAGACTGTAAAAAAATACTTCTACCCACTTTCGCCTCATCGTTAAATACTAGTATTGAATTGGTCTGGTCTAGCCTCCCTCAGTGGATAGACATTTAGCCTTATGTAGCCCTGATTTTGTGCGTGTACGGTAATGCCTTACCGATATAGCTCTGCAGCCCCTACGGTCAAGTCATATTTGCGCCTAGTAAGGTCATTGGGACATCACAGTTCATCCCAATCCGTGCCTTCGCGCTCTCATCGCCACGCCCATTCATTCAAGTTGCAATTGCCTGCATAGGTGTCTGGAGGCACACTCCTGCCTACTCGTCCAATGAGTCAC
>UYWX01000604.1:0-10344 GCA_900622495.1 Hydatigera taeniaeformis
TTTTTTAAAAAAAAAAGGTGTACAACCTACCTAATGCCGAGCCGTTCGAGGAGAGCCAATTCACCAATTGATTCGGGCAAGGAGGTTAGTTCATTGTTCTGCAGACTGATCTCCGTAAGGTTTCTGCATTGACCGATTTCTGCGCGAAGAGAAGAAACTCCAGCAGTGCCCATTGGTAAAGATGCCGCCAATAACGACGGGTGGCTTATAAGAGTGCAATATGAGGAACAACATTTGTGGAAGTGGGGAATAAATCGCCATCAACGACGTCATCGCATCATTCTAGGCGCACTCATACGCACTAAATGACACCACAACGAACCCAAAAAGAATCCGTACACCTTACACTTCTCTTTTCCCAACAAAACGCCCTTTTCAGTCATCTCACTTTTACAGGAGGCAGAACTCACCCTCAGGAAGATGTTCCAACTGATTCTTTGAGACGTCCAAAGTAGTAAGTTGTTTCAACTCGCAGATGCCTGGAATCGAAGGCAATTGTCGGATCTTGTTCTCTCGAAGACTCAGTACTTGTAACTTCTGTGAGGAAGGGAACAATGACCTTTGACGATCTGTTCTGCTCTAGATCGCCCAACTTATTGCCATCCAAATTCACCAAAAGCTGTTGCTTAGCTACGACACTCGTAAGTGAAGCAAGCTTTCAAAAGAACAGAAACAAGGAAAAGCGTACATCAGACCAACTTTCGATTTTTCCTTTTTTTGCCATCACTGGAGGAGATTCATAGATGCCTTACGTGCTTTCTACTCCACACACATGGCCTTAGTTTGAAGAGCAAGAGGACTTGGGTCGTTGAAAGACAAGTAACGAACGAAGACTCAACGAAAATGACGATGGAAGAGGTGGGCGGATAAGCAATCAAACCTCTTCAAGTAACCGTCAATACGGTTCCTCAAACACCCACTCATTGTATCAGGTAAAAGGTAACAATCGTCACCGTAAGTCCAGCATCAGCTCATCTCACCTCTGCAGGATGTCAAACCACTTGGATAAATTTCCTTCCGATAAAAAGCCCCACCAGCTACCGCACTCATGCTTTGAATGCCGACTCAATTGACTTTAAGTGCACAAGCGCAACCCAACGCGACACCAATTGGGGCAACAGGGACCCCAGTGGCCATGCATACAGCGGGTCAAGTAGGAACAACTTCTCCCATCCAGAGTAAAACTTAATGCCCCCACAACCACTACTGACAGCAAACCCAGTAGCACAAATCACTCCTCCCACTTCTCGGGTGTCTCCTCCTCTATTTGTCTCCTAGGGGCGCAATATGCGACCTCAACAAGATGAGCCGTCAATTAGGGCGGAGAGTGCAGTGGAATCAAACGTTCCAAAGTCATTAATCCCTATCGTAGACAGAGAACGTACCGTCAGACGCCCGATTTCGCAGTCGACCACCCGGATGCGGTTGCAGCGAAGCAAGAGTAGTACCAGGTTTGGCAGACGGTAGATAACAGGAGGAATTTCACACAACTTATTGTGCCGCACGTCGAGAATGCTCAGGTGCGTGCACTCCGCCAGACTATCGGGCAACGAGGTCAGCGAATTCTCCTGCACCATCAACTTTGTCAACTGTGTTAGCGTCCCGATCTCGTCTATCAAATATGCAAAAAAACATCAGAGGTTGCCGTCGAATGTGCATTAAATGAGGCCTTGGAAGCAAAACTGACAACGCATCCCTACCAATATCGCCCAATTATGCGACTGACTTTATGCTACAGAAACTTCATTTCACTTCACATCACTCCAACTTCTTATATGTGTTTGCCACTCCAACCACAACAAGAGGATAGGACACATCAATTTTCGTCCCACATCCTAGCACCATTTGCTGACAGCTACGCACTCCTACAAACACTTCCCACAAGGCCAATATCACCAACTTCCTTGTAAACAAGGCCTCCTTCAAAAGCCCCAATCGAGACCATAGAAAACAACCAAATGAAAGGAGTGGCATAATGTTTTACTTGCCCTGCCATAATACGCACATATCGCCTTGCTATCGGGAGATTAGTATTATTTTGTGCCACGCATCCCACTTCCTCTCTACTACTAAGCCCGGTCGTTCAAAACAACACCAGAATTCACACCAAGAAGAACGCAAACCTCGTTCACTACTTAGTACTCCTCAAGGGAGAACGTAAACACCAACTTGCCAAGTCATTCCACCGAAACCGTAGACATGCGCAAAGTCGGGAGAAACAGCTCCAACAACACACCGCGAAACAAGCATTCCACCCGACCTGCACTCCAATCCCAATGCCTGCTGGTTCACAAATACAGGTTGCAATTCAACAACCAACAGCAATCAAAATCCTTCGAGACCATTGGATCAAAGAAACCTTCACGAATTCGCACATAACGCCATGGGGGAAGTAAGTTCTGCCCGCACATGTTGATTGATGGCAATGAGTGTAAGACAGTTGTGCACCATGCTTCACCCCTCACTACCACTATATGGTGACACTTCGTGGATTCCAAATTATTCACTCACCCATCAACTAGCTAGTAATGTCCCAAGACAGCTGGCCACTACTTCTGTCCATCTCCAAAGTAATCACTCACTATCCACTGTGCACACTCCCTCAAAGTCCAAAAATCTACCTACCGTGCACACACGTTCGAAGCGGACTTGCGGCTGACACCTTCCCGTAGGCTCAACACCACACTACTTCAAGCATTCTCATTATGACCAGGTGTAAGCACTTCGACACAAACAGCCTCCTATACGTCACCCAATTCGACAAACGCACTTCTCCTCTCCTCCCACACTAATGGACAGAGCAAGGCCTCGGGTCACAAAGCACCGACACGCATATCATACCTCTTTTTTGGACGGAATGGGACAGGAGGAAGGAAAAGTCCGCCTCACCTCATCTCATTGCGATGAGGTCACCTCACCCTCAACTCCCACTCCAGCCTCAGCCACCTCCATTCCCATCCCATTCCCCTACTTCACAGATCAACATTACCACCTTTTTAACATCAATATTAGACAGTTACAAATGACCGCTTGCAAAACAGAATTGACGCTTTGATAAAAAGCAAACTAAAAACAGAAACAATAGCACTTCGGTATTCTCCATGCCTCCAGTCGCCTTATTTTACCTATAAATGAAGAAGGTACGCGACATTGATCAGTTCGGTCCCATTCCTAATCTTAACTCATCCCGCCCTCTTGCTGCGGTCGCAGCGCTACGCACAACTAATAACACCCTCAACATGGAAACTAAAAACCAAACTGTAGTAGATGAAAAGCACCACAAAAAAACGCTTGCGCTACACGCAAAGTCACCCACCACCGCTCGCTCAGGCGACAGTCTGGCACCACTGTTTCACCGAAATGAAAATGAAATCCCTTTTACCGATGCATTACAGTCCGCCATGAAGACACATTTTTAAAGCTAAAAGTAATTCAGTCCCAACACAACAAAACCTTCATACTTCACCCAACAGCAGCATCCTTGCAACATTCAGCAACTCTATCCTCAGAGCAATGTCAAACAACTCAGTAAGGGAAGGAATTCGGGTATGTCAGCGCACCCAGACTTATAGGACACACTCAAAGGCATGCAGTAAAGTACACTTTAAACTGAACATTCGTATAGGTCGTTCGAAATTCGCCAGTCACCTCATGACGACTGGCGTGAAGAAAAGGGACAAGTAACTCACTGGGAAGACTGACGAGTTTGTTCGTGTAGAGAAAGAGTTCGCACAGATGGGCACCGAGGTCGCGAATGCTCGTAGGCAGAGCGTGCAATTGACTGTTGGAGAGGTTCAGGTGTCCCTTCCCTTCGTCTCGACATCGGCTTATCTTCTTTGCGCAGTCCTGCCCAATTGCCGCAAAGAAAAGTCACAAATCAACAATGGTGACCCAGTCCTCCCTTCTCTCCTCCTCCTCCCCCTTCCCGCATTCTCTCACAACCTCTAGCCAATACTTCCCCACTTTTCTACTCCTACCACCGCACTTCAATGACAACCTTCCACACCATGGGGCATGTGGAAGCACTCTTTTCAAATGTCAACAAGATACCTTTGAACGACAACACCACTGATGTAGTAATAAGCAAAACACTAAAGCACTGTCAGCCGTTTGAAAGAAAATTCCTACTCCACTGACACGTGTTGTCCAAGCAATACAAAAGACCCCAATAAAGCTGGCTCACAATGCAACAATACCGACCGCATCGACTACTAACAGCTGCCCAAATCGAAGTCTTGTAACAGTTACCTTTGCAATGAGGTCAACTCTGAACCACCTCAAAAGACCTACACCACACATCGCTTCAAGCAGATGCAAGATCTCCTTCTCTGCACTGATGACGTCTGTCAGTGATTGGATTTGCACAAGCATAAAACATTAAAACTCACCACTGTCAGCCCCACTACTTCCTACCACTTCCAACCCTGACGCCGCTGCGAAAGACACCCGCACTCAGACTTGAGCAAATGCAAAAAAGCTATAATGCACAAGTCGTACAGGTCATAGCAAATGGACGCCTACTTCTTCCGAATTTAGTGGCACAACTATACACATCCGCGCACGTGCACATACACAGTGATCACGCGGACAAAAATAGACGCGAAAGAATGTGCTACACAGGTCATCAGCTTGCATCCACATGCCCCACACACCGTCCACCTACCCGCATACCCGTCCTCTTCGTTGTAGCCACGCGCACACAAAAGGGAAGAAGAAGGAAGAAGACAGATCGTATGGCAAGGCCCCAACAGCTCTGGACAACGAGGACGCCGCTAACCCAGTCAGGAAATGAGCGTACGCGTTCGATGCCTCGAGTGACAACTAAATGCTGCCTTGACAAAATTTCCCGTGCTTTCGTAAGGCCAGCGTCACCATGATACTTGCATTGGACACTGCACATACACCAACAGTCCTTCAGCCCTCCCCTATGTTGGCAAGCATATGACTCAACTAGAGTTGGACAATCCACTTCAAACAACAATCTCCACTGCGTCAATTGCAAGGATAAATGTCGGGAAGTTAATAACCAAAAGGCAAGTGAAATCCAGCACTCCGCAAAGGCAAACGACACATCCAACACATCAGCAAAGACGTAGCTTTCGAAGCTGTACCAAAACACATCATCAAATTTTAACAAAAGACCTCGAACCAACCTCCCGTTCCAGGGCGAGCCGAGAATGAGTTAAACCAACCTATGCATCAATGAGCTTCAAGAACAAAGTGAACAAATTCTTGCAGCACACGTCCAATTCTCAAGAAAGTGTTCCCACGATCGACAGTTGCTATACCAATCACCTTCCAGCCCGCCCTCCAAGCAAACCCCATCAAAACACTTGCATCAACGCCGGACGCAAGGCAAATATGCTCCTGCACTAGGTAATACAATGCTACACAAACTGGACAAATAAAGGCTACTTCTCCACCCCATGACTTGGGCCAACCTGCTAGAGCTCCCACGATCATCAAATCACGAGGAGTGCTAAAGACAACGCTCACGCTAGTATTGAGGACACACACAGCAATACTACATTCGCCGCCTTTGAGCTTACCACTCTACAGACACTGAGATATCGCCCACAACACTGGATGCGACTACCATTCAATCTGTGCCGGAGGCAACCAAGCCCATGCGACTTTTGCACCACAAATTAGCTGCAGAGAGCGTCTTCAACTGCCTTCTCATTGAAAGCCACATCGACACAGCAATGCGCCCCTTTCTCCCTGAAGCGCAGCCTTCTGGATTCCACTTCCGCCACAAGTCCTGCCTTGAGGGAGACAAAAACAGTCAAGACCATACCGACTCTATTTCACTCAATTACTCCACCCCCATTCGCCTTCGCAATCCCCCATACCTCTAAGCCCAACGCTAAGTGCAAATAACCACATCAATATGCGACTACAGAGACGCACACGGGGAACGAGATTGAAAATGGACCCCTGTTCCCTCCCCTTCACCATCCTACCCTAACGCACACCCATTTCATCCGCTGGTGAGCTTCGCCATGGTGCACACAACAACCTCTTCCGTCCTCTGCTCAGAATAACACAACTTCCCTCACCAGTTCACTAACTGACTCCCTCCCCTCCCTCTACTAATACTACTACCACCACAAGTTGCATTTCAGTACATCAAGCAGATGGATAAACTTTAACTTTATTTAACATTCTACCCCAATCATCCACACACACAAACTAGCTCACTTGTAAACATATCACACAGTCGCCCGAAATCGGAGGTTAGGAGTGCGACATGAACGATTAGTACATAGTTAGAAGGAAACAAGCGTTTTTCTCCGCTTACTGCTGCAATGAAAGTCTCATCCCTCATCACTCAGCCTGTTACCAAACAATTTCAAAAACTTCGTGCGTCAACATCTTAATACAGAAGACGAACAAACAACAAACGACATTCCGCGCTTACCGTAAGCCCCTCCACAATCCTATCCTCACAACAACTAACGCGGACCAACCACTTCGGCATACCTCACCTTAATAACTACTGAGAGTCTCTGCTTACTTGCCAGCCACCGATTCTCCGAACCATCATCGATGGGGACAAAGAGCGCCTCGAGGCGATTTATCACCAATCCTCACCAAACAAATTTCACTAGAGGCTTCTGTAACCCCGACACTAACCCTCATTCTTCAGTCTCCACTTCACAATGCAACGACAAGGAAATAGGGCAATCAGTGCGGCACTGATGCATCGGTCCCCATTCATACCCCACAGCAAGTGCGTGCACCATCGCTAAAATCACCACAAGACACAGAAACTCTCACTACTTTTCCTTTCATTTGCCACAAGACTACCAACGCCTGTACGAATGAAGTGAGCTCAATGGGTATAGTAGCAAACCTGCTAGCACGCTCACCAACTCCATCTATGAAAATGACACAAAAGCCCTCAGATCCCATTTTGCTCATCACTCATAGCTATTTACTAAGCTAAGAATGCATACATCCACTTTATCATCATTTGGAACTGAAAATGATGACTTTGACAAATCGACTACAATTTCAATCCAACTTCGAAAGACAGGCTATTTCATAACGAAAAAGTGCCCTCCACCAATGGACGCGGGCGATGCAATCTCGAGGGTGCAAAAAGCTCTTCAATGGCCACCAGTCACCGACACCGGCTCCCTTCTCACCAACTACCCCAACCAAGTGGCGCTGAAGAAAGGCAGTTCTCGTACAGTGCTACAAAACGACTAAAACCCAGACCACCACCTCGACCCTTCATGCGGCGAGGAACAAATTCTGCCTTGCCAGAGGGCAACGATGATGGGTGTGTGTGTGTGTGTGTATGTGTGCCTCGGAATCTAGGCCACGCAGCAAACTGCTTCCAGGCCAGCAGTAGCCATGCCAGCCATTGCGTACGCGCTTGTGTGTTTTGCGTACGAATTACACGCGCCCTCCTGCCACACTCAATATTGTCCTCTCCGCTCTTACTCGCAGTGATAGCAATCATTCAGCGACGTCACCGCCCCTTTCTTGAAACGACAACCTCGCCAAGGAGGCCAAATCATCCAATCTCCATACAGTAACGGCTGTGACAAAATTACAAAACATCATCAATCACAATAATCACTTCAGTCAACTGCAACCACCGTTCTACCGCAAAGAAGGCACCTTTTGTCAGCCAAACCATGTGCTACTCAGTGAATTACATACCCACACTTGCGTCAGTGGCAAAAACCTTCCCCTCTGACTCATGCATGCTGTTCAACAGTCTTCACCAAGTTGGACGGTTCCGCAATCCAAATCCAGTAGTATGCAGTACAAGTGAGTACATTTACACATTTGGACGGCGTTGGGTGCACCTAAAGAGGGCATCACATCCAGGGTCCTGCCGGTGCGCGTCAGGGCGGAGAGACGGACAGGCAGGCAACCAGGGTAGCACCCAAAAGCCAAAAATCCCTAGGAAGCCGGTTAACGCGCGTGAAAGCGCACGCTCGTGTGTGTGTGTGTGTGTGTGTGTATATGCCAACTAGACAACCCACTAGCCAACCAGTCACCCAGCCAATTAGTCCGTGAACAAGCGCGTACACAAAGGACAGAGACAAAGAGCGAGTGTGGAGGAAGACCAGCACAACACGATGTGGCAGTACGCTTGAATCCGCAAAATCACACACACACACACACGCACGGGTGTAATAGCAGCCCAGTGGTCGTGGAGCCGTTGTTAAGTTTTACACAAAGCCCAGGCACGCCTTGAGGGGAAGGAGAAGTCAGTGGAGAGAACACGCGTCAACCTTCCTCTCCCACAGGCTCCAACTTCAAAAGGAACATGCTAATCACTTTCGGTGAAAACCAGCCACAGTGCCCATTGGCAATGGAAAAGGGATCGTTGAGAGAAAATAATTGAACGACTTCTAGCGTTCCAACAAACATATTTGCAAACAACTGATTTACGAAGTGACCACTTCTCCAGACTGACCGAGTACGAACAGTCAAACGCCAACGTGAAAGGGACACGTTATAGCCAATCCCCCAATCTCAACCCCAAACCCGACCATGCACTGTCAAAAAGTAAACAGTCCTACAATTTCATCCTTTTTCGAAAGTAGAGACAAACGAAATAGAGGTGAATTAACTCAGTACGTGCATTACCAGTTGTGCCCAAACGTCGAGCAAACAGGCGATGCTCATCTCCCAAAATGAAGTCAACTGGTGCTGCAAATGCTTTAACTGTGGTCTTCATTGTCAGGTGAAATTGTAGCTGTAGATGAACCAAGCGGAAACTTCCAACACTGCGGCCCTGTCACGCATACATAGATGTGCCCTTAAGGAAATGCTTTTTGCCCTCATGGTCGAATAAACAAGGTGAAATGAGTGAAAGTGAGTCAGACGCTCCCTACTCCACTTGAGATAAACAAGATGAACAAACAGCGACAACACTAATCACCACTGGTACAACATTGGTGACTAAATGACGCCCATCAGCTAAACAAATTAAGAATGTAAATCACCGCAAACGATGAGATTCTCATGAAAAATCACTTTACCACTACAATGTCCTTTTGCAAATAAAACACACACCAACAAGCATGGCGATTACGCTTCACCATCAGATCATACCCTCCAAACGGAAGAAGGAAAGCAAATCACTCGGAGTGACCTACTCATGCATTTACAAACGATTTAACCCAGGCGAAGAGTGGACAACTCAGCTGCAATACCGATACCCAAAGAAGAAGGAGTAAAACCAACGTTAACGCTGATATCAAAAGTGCAAGGTGAATTAATCGAGGTCAATGATCACGTATGATAACTCGCTCCCGCCCTCCCCCCAAGAACCGAGAGATAACACAATCCCAATCCTTGCACCCCAATCCACTATGCAATAAACAAGTTGATAATGAACTGCTCAGCCACCACTAACTTCTTCCAAGTAAACGCGACAGGGGTAAACGATTGCAAAAACATGCAAGCTTGCTCGAAGACCCACAAATCAAATAACGCTTTGTTCCAGACATGATGGGACTAGTTGTCTACCTCCACTTGCCAAATACCAACTCGATTCTGGTCTGCAATTCGCAAACTAAACTCTTCCTATCTGGGGAGCAAATTGAGGTAATAAGTAGGGGCAGTAGGTACAGCTGATTATCAAAAATAACTCACGGAGTCAGACTTCTTATTCCTTTTCAAATTTGGACCACATTGATGCGCCTTCTGCTCACCCGGACGTTGCACAGTCACCTTGCTCTTCTTCGGGTCGAATGGGGTTGATCCCACCAAGGAACTTTTCTGCAAGTGACAGACACTTAAGTCCATACATTCCTCCCAACAATCGGTGATAATTAACAATACCACTGTACGAACCTTTTGGGAGTTCAGAGAGGTACCTTCAAGGGTATTAACCATGTCCAAGTAGTCGAGGTCATGGCCTATGTTGTGGGCATAACTGACAGATTCTGGCGAGTTGTTAGAACCGTTGACTGTTCCAGAAGCCATGGCGATCCCCTTCCACTCTAGAAATCGTGCAGTGACAACATAGCCACCTTTACACCAAAAAGAACACTCCCATCCGTCAGCGATGATGGAATAGCGCAACTCAAAAAATACAAGTAAATTTTCCACGAATCAAGCGACCTACATATCAAAAGTCCAATGCCACCCACATTTCAGCCCATCGACAAGTAACAAACTAACGCATCCGTAACGACCAATCTCCAAATAACTCCAATCACCATTACTGTCAAGAGGAAATTCGAACATCTTCAAAGTTCTCCCTCTCCCAAGGCTTCCTGTGTGAGATTAGCGCAAAAGAGAACTAACTGCATGACAAAGCCCTCCTCAGTAAATGCTAACATAAGGCGTACTACTTCACCACCTGTAAAA
>UYWX01000605.1:0-10299 GCA_900622495.1 Hydatigera taeniaeformis
ATCCATTACAACTTTAGTCGTGACCATTGATGTCTCTGCAACCCACACGCCGTTGGCCATCGAATAACGCTTTTGAAGCATTCAGTGTTAGTAAACAAGGGTTTGACTGAGGAAACAGACAACTTGCAGCTCAAATCTTGCTTAATGTAGCGACCTTGAGTTGAACACAAATTCCTTTTATGCCAACAAGTACCATTTATTGTAATACACTAGTTGTGTATATCTTTTTGCTTAACGTGAAACAGCACACTTAAAATGCAGACTTACTAATTATTAAGCCTCACACGGATTGCAATAAACATTGAGACTGCAAATGCAGCAGCCTCTTTGTCACTTAGGTACGGCGTAATTACAACGGAGCTGTTTTTTACACACTTGGGCAACTTTGCGGGGCACCGGTTGTAGGAGGCACGCAAAAGGCGATAAAATGGATATAAACCGTGGTTTTTGTTCCTACCATGTAAAAGGCAGTCCAATAATGAAAGGACATTACCCTTATGTTCGTGACCCCTTTGAAGCGTAGAATCTACAATTTCTCTTCGAATATAATATATATGTATATGTAATATCCATGTGCACACTTTCGTGATGGTATTATCAAGCAACGAATCGCCTTAAAAGCTGCGTGCGCTTCATTTTTCCGTTTGCCATAGCTCCTCTAGCCATCACCCAAATGGCTCAAGCTGTGCTGAGTCCTTAACCTGTATCGGAAGTAATGGCAGTCGGTTTGTGCGATGCAAGAGCCGATATCCGTGTTTGTTAAAGGCTCTATTTACTTGATTTAAAATCGTTTTCCACCTGGTATATGGTACTCTGAAGGTGACCGTTACCAGAGGTCAAAATTAAAAATAATACATTGTCCGTAACTTCTTTGTCTGTATGTTCCCAAACTGTGGGGAAGATTAGTAGACTATATTACTTTAAAAGAAGGAATAAGTAGGAGCAATTGGACGAAATAAGTCGGCGCTACCCTAATTGAAGGTGATCAGCGAACACTGTGGGATTAATTGGCTCAGTGAGTCTATGCAGACATGGCAAGAGTGGTGGACTTGCAACCACGGCTCAGACGAAAGAAAGTACGACTCCGAGAGCTCGGCCTCAAACCTAATCAATCGATAATACTATGGTAATCACAGTTCAAATTATTCGATGAATCGCATGATTTGCCCCACGGCACGCAAGCTAACATCTTTTGAAATGTTTATGTCAAAGCTAGGAGGTGTCAGATATTGCTGTTCTACAGAAGCAAAGGCTGGAAGGAAAATGGTGCCTCCGTTGATTTTGGTTCTTTTTTAAACAAAAATAGCTTCATATCAAAGATAAAATGCACACTTAAAGACCATCCCCTGGATTCGGGGATTTTTCTGAGGCACAGTACGCTTCTGTCGCATACAATAGGTGAATGAATAAGTTGAAGCATCCCTTTCTTCCCCCATTTACATGGCATCCTTATTCAATCTATGACTAGATGAGCTCTTTCCGATCCGCCACCAGATAACTCACTTGAATGCTTCTCCATTGTTCGCATGGATGAGTGTGCAATTACACTCGCACATTCACACAATTGACCCTTGTTTTTGGGAGTGGCGAACAATGAAGCCCTACTCTCTCTCTCTCTCTCTCAGGGATAACAAATGAATAAAAGTAGTTTATCTGATGGAACAGTGATAGCATCGAAATTTCAAGGTTTGTTTTTCTTTGCTTCAATGCACAATTTGACAAACCACTGAGTTGCATGGAATTCGGTATCTCTTTGGAGTATGGCAGTATGTGGTAACGCAGGGATGATTGAAGAAGCCATTGGGCAAGTAAAGTACCGTAATGCAGCGTTGAACGTCACTAATACACAGAGTTTTAAAGGAACTTGGACGTCTTTATTGTTGCCGTTGATAAAATTGCTACAAGCAATAGAACTGTACTTTCTAATCTAAAGACCGAAAAGTAGTTGAACACATTATGCTAATCATGCCTCTACTTGATTGGAAGTGCGGCGGGATCGGATTTGTTTCCATTTAGCTGTATAGACAGAGACACTCATATTTTTTCGTTGTACATAGAGGTTTTAAGGCGAAAATAGTCTATCAACACTAAGACCTAACTGATATCACTTTCTTCGTATATTGTCACCACTGGTGGAATCTTGTTTTGCAAAGCTGCTATTCAAAATATCCTACCAAAACGACTTGAGTGTTATAAGCGGCTGTAAATAAAAGCCGACCCGCTCACTGATCTCACTTGTAAAATATAATCATGCTCATTTTTTAACGTATGACATAGATTACAAGCGTTACTAATTCAACAACATTTGAAATATTGCATGACCATGGAGATGTTCCATGAGACTCACCAGCTCCATCCGCAATCGAGAAGGCGGCGTCATTGAGTACCCGCTGTAGAGAAGCTCACGAGATGAGTTGGAAATCTCCTAAACAATGACGGTCGTAGAGGAGGGGTCGGTGTTGCGGTCCGCACACGCGTGTTTATGATGAGGTACTGCTCTCTTTTAGCCGTGAAGAGCAGCAAAAAACAAACATGCACGCACACTTGCGCATTAGTGAGACAGACAGATTTGGGCGCGCACACGCACTTGAGTGAGAGAGAGAGTAGTTCTCATGCCTGTGCGTCTGTCTATCCTATTTCCGGGCGGGCTCAGGGACGTAACAATGACGTGCGCGTGCGGTTAAATGCGCACTCGTCACCCCCTTCTCATCCGCACACTTCGGCAACACGGAGACTAAGTGGATGCGGATGCGGTAGTGGTGGTGAAAGGTGACGACAGAGGGGGTGAAGGAGTTGGGAAGAAACAATCTGTCCTGTACGTCCAGTGGTGCGTTTTGTCTATTGTGTGTGTGTGTGCGTGTGGTTTCGTGGCCGCCGATGTGAAATACTTTGATGGCCGTGGGCGAGGCCGAACGTGTCATTTGTGCATGTTTTCGACACTTAATTCCACAAAATTGTGGTTTAAAAAGGACGTTAGCTGTAACTCTTTTTCTGCGCACTTAAAGGGGAATGCAGACGGAGATTTGGGGATTTAAATGAAACCATTTTTTAATTAATTCATATGTGCATTTGAAACGCAGAATAATCTTCTCAGGGTCTTGTAACAAATTTTAGATGGTTTTGGATGGCATCTTTCTTCTTACAAGGCGCAGGTTATGCCAACGACAATTAGTTTTGGCATCTGAGGGGAAGGGGAAGGCGCGGAGAACAGAGTGCGAGTCCCAGAGCGTTCGAAAAAGCGAGAATCTATGGTTTATGTAAACACATTAATGTACGTGGTGTTACAATGCAGATTCTGAACAAATGTTTCTTTTGTTGTTACTTTCTTGTAATTGTGCTTTATAGTGATTTAAAATGTTAGGAGATGCTTTGATATTTTACCTAAAACGGTCCATTTTAAATGATTTACCTCCGCTCCTTGAAGAGGGGTGTCCTTAGTAGTGCACTGCACGTAATTATTAGCAGAGGTTGATATCAGAACACATACTTAGGAGAACCTCGCTGAGTGAGAAATATAAATCTTGCGCTAAAGCTACGGAGCATCTAACAAATGGTGTCAAACTGGTTTTTAGGTGGCAGAACCTCAACCATGCTGCACTCAATCAATTGGACGGATAAAATCGGTTTCCTACTTATCATGGTACTTAAATCATGTACGTTATTTCTGTCCGATCTTTGCCTTCCGTCCCAGCTGATTGGGAAGAGACCCATGTTCCGGTGGCTCTGAGTCATGCGTGTTGGAGCCGGAGTCGTAAAAACCCAATCGCGAGCGTGTTTAATTCTCCCATTGCTACAGTTAATTGTGCCCACTAAAACGTTTTCAGTCACCATCAGTAAATCTTACAAAGGGACGCGGTAAACGGTAAAAAGGTCACAAATTTTTTTCGCGCGCAACGAGCACAATAATAATAAAGGGGTTTTCCCTACATTCGGCTGGACATTGGCGCCAAACAAGAAAGAAATTCGAGTCTTGTTGATTCACCTTGCCATTACAGGCGTTATTTCTGCTGCTACAGTTGCTGGTGCTGCTGTTGTTGTTGTCGCTGTTGATGTTGTTGTTAATAGCACTAAACATTCGATAGAATATTCCACCATGGAAGAGAGCTATGGCTAAAGATCTACGGCTAAGTTGCTAAAGAAAGGGCAAGAATGATTTGAAAAATGGCTTCCAACTCTTGCCTCATTTTGTTATCTGTCTGGATAACCACTTCTATGTAGTTCTACTTCCAAGGAAGCCGCTAAGTCTGCAGAAAAATAAAAATGGGCTTCACTAGTGCCTTTTCAAGCTGGTGTCATGGCCGAGACGAGCCTTTTCCAATCATTGCCAGACTTTTTGTACTTAATATGTTGACGTATTTTGTTAAGTTCAGCCAATTTTAACTGCTGTCGATAGAATTCTGCCTGTTAAATCTCCCCACTTCTAAATGTTATTTTTGTCTGGGATGTAACGACTGAATTTTCGATGAAAAAGGTTTTCCTTTATGAATGAGTAACAATGAAGCGAAGGTAGCTAAAGCAATTAATATTTTTAATTTAGGTTTCTGCAGATATGCTCGTCATTCAAACGAAGGGTCGTTTTAAAACTTTTACGGTAAAGGATGGATTTCTAAACTCGGCAATACTTTTTGCCCCCTTCTGTCTTCGGATTTAAGGTGAACGAGAGACAACTTGAAAAATGGAAACCTGCATCGCCTTTTTACGAGCTGTAAGACGATTAAATTAACCCGCCATTTCACGGATGCCCCAAAGTATTGCATGCCGGTTATAATTAGGCAAAACGGGTTCACATCAAAATGGTTAAACACCTGCCACCATATAAAAATGAAGGTCCAGATGCAGAGTGAAGAAAAGGCCGAGAAAGAATGGACAGAGACGGTCTTTTGGCCACTCCTGGTACTGACTGACTGAACGCGACATACAGCTAAGACGACTTCCCTCTCCACCCAGCTGTTCATCATGCACAAGAAACCGCTGCCATCATCACCGTGGTAATTTGGGCATACTTTGAGCACGCACTAGGGTACAAAACGGAGTATTTTGCAAGTTATCGCACTCAATCATCTCACCTTTCGTAGGCGTGCAAAAATGCACCCGAGGCGAGAGAGGAGGCGTCAGTCGCTTTGTTCACGGTTGGTTGTTACCCTTGCAATCACCTCCGTCGCCACGGCCCAATAGCTGAAGAAAGCGCTCCCCTCTCTCCTTCTCTCACTTACAAGTTCCTCCTTTCATTCACTGGCTCTTAAAAGCACCCACTGTTCATACACCTTTCACACCCGTGGAGAAGAGAGGTGAGGGAGCTCTGGCGCTGGTGGTATCGATATGAAGGGATCAGATAGGGGTTGCTGAGCAGGAAGGAAGGCAGACTACAGAGACAAATGCATTTGCTTCACCCCACTACCAGACTAGGGCGCCTTCTTGTTTTATCACCTATTGAGATCAACAGTGGGGAACGGTGCACTAAGTGTTCTGGAAGCATGCTTAAAGGAGCACTGGCATTGTGGTCCATTATCGTTGGGAATTCGTTAGATTATTCCATATTGCTTGTATTTTCAGCCTTTTCATTCGTGGACTAACTCGTTGTTTATTAGGCTTCAGTACAAAAGTGTCAAAAGAGATGACATACCTGTTAAGCCCTCAAAACGTGATGGTGCTTAATTACTGGGTTACTTATGCCATACTAGAGATGGCTGAACTATTGCAGTGGAAGAGGCTTTAACTACGAAAACTCGCGTAGCGTGCGACCTGCCACATGTCCACCAGGTGACCTGAGACAGTGGTGAGATTAAGGAAAACGGTTGTAGGCACGACTCCAATGCCTTCGTAACTAACTTCTGGATTTCGGGAATTTGTTCAGATGACGTGAGACTGGGCATGCACCTGCAGCGTCAGCACAAGGACTTTGAAAGAAAGCTTCCATTGTGGAGAGAAATGAAGCTTTAGTGCAAAATGATCAAGTTTACAGGAAGCACCGGTAAATAATGGGAACAAGAAGACTCGTTGTGAAGGAAAGGAAGATGAAAGGAAGGATGATGTAAGAAAAGTCAGTGCTTGTCTCAGAATGGGTGAGAAATTGTAGCTCTTTAAGTATTACTTTGGACTACAAAAACCCAAGTAAACAAGCAATCAAATTTCAAGTGTGAAGAGATGTGCACACTTATTTGTGCTTGCTTGGATTAAACTGGAGGTGAATTTTCCGGACTGTATGACAGATATTTAAAACGTTTCACTCGACCTTGTTTGTGTTACAGCGCCCAGTGCAAAGCGCGAAAAAGAGGTCGAAACCTGAAAAGAGTACATTTTGGGAAAAGTCGTTAAAAACAAGTGACTTAAGTGCTTTTGAAATTTAGGTCGACTGCCCCATAATCACACAGGCACGTGCAACGACGGTATTTTTTTCGCAAAAGTGCATATCACCGAAGTATAAGAGAATTGTTTGTAAGTCGTATTTAAGGCAGTTAGTTTCGCTCAAACGAATTTGAGTAAGCGATTTTCCTTGTCTCGAAGTGCAGCCAAATCTTACCCGCGAGTCTACGTAAGGAAAGCAGCGTCAAAGAGGCTTTCAATTTCTGAGTGTATAATTTTGAGGTCTTTCTTTTTCCATTGAGCCACTTTTAATCGCCATCTACAAAAACCCGAGGCGACACCAAAAGCCATACAATTTATAGGTGTTTCGATGGGTTACTAAGCCTGCAATGAAGGCTAGTAGTGCAGTCTCATTATTACCTGAATAACTTTTTGCCCAACTTCCACCTGCGCAAGGCATTGGATAGATCTGATGTGTTTCCAGATTGCCTGCGTAAGAAACGAATTGATCCTACTTCTAAATTTGTAGTCTTTTGCTTTTCATTTATTTTATATCATTACCAGAGTGCAGTATACACAAGGAGAAGGTGCTATTGCAAAATGGCTTAATAAAATTGATTATTGTGGTGAGCAACCAAGTGCAGACCCTCACTAAGGAGGACTAACGGTAAGTGTAGGGGAAAAATTGTATGCTGCTTTTAAGGTGGTAACAGGAGACCATCATATAAAGCGTTTCGTTGGTTTTACTTTGAGTAACAAAAGACCTGACTGTCAACTGAAGCACCACTTGAGAGCTTTTAGGTCAATGATCGGTTAGTGGATGCCACTCGATGCGTGTTAACGGGTGACGAGGAGTTCCAAAACCACCCCAATGTTCTTCCGCTCCTTCGCATTGCCAGTTGGTTGTTGAGTGAGTTGTGATGAAAAGTGACTTTCACTTCAGCCTCAAATGAATGAATGCACCTTCGGAAGCTCGCAAACGGTGCACGCTCTGTCTGTGCATTGTGTCTGGAGCACGCACCACATGCACAACAATTGTTCACCGTGAACGCGTAGCTCGGGCCTAACTTTACTGCAGGATGAGGTAGGACGGAGACACTGCCTATTCCTCACCTTTTGCGTTCCTAGATGGTGCTACTGCAGGTGACGGCCATCGCCAGCTCCCCGAAGAATTACCAAATCGATAATGTAAGTGGAATTTATGTGGTTGTAGCCATGTTTTGTTTTCATGCCGCAAAGGCCTCATCAAAGCGACCTAGCGACGGACAAATTTTGCTCCGCTTCGACAGGTTGCGCACTATGACTGCGATTTTCTAAAACAGAGAACACAAAAGCTGCCCTTACTTATTATTTAACAACTGTATAACTGACTTTCAATGTTATCCTAATGGACTTTGGATGATTTATCATGAATTTCATCATACCGCCACGGTTTATTGTATTCGGAATGCCTTGAAATAATGTGAGATTTCAAGGCTTCTACGATGGTATACTCAAGAAGGCCTTGAAGACTTCACTGATAATAATTTTGTATGAACAATTTATTAAGTTAGCATGGTAAAAGTTGACTAGTCAACGAACAGAAGCGAACGAATTAAAATACCGGTGTTGGTGAAATGCATCGCTTCATAAAGGGAAATGTTTGCAAAATTAAATTCGGTGCAGTAAATTTTCATCTCACGAGTGTTTGGCGAAGCTGGAAAAATACGGACGTAATTGTGATCTACTAAGCAAGAGTGTACCAAAAAGTAATTAATAAATTAGTCTTGACCAGTTGAATTTCCGGATCAGTTTCTCATAATGTGATTGGTTAAGACAAACGATTGGTGTAATGGTCTGCAAATTCATGTTTGATAATACGCACAACTGTTTGTTTGAATGCGCATACATTCACTGCCAAGCTGTAAATGAATTTTACCCACACAAACATGGTAATGTTGTGCAATGGCATATCATTGATGCCATAGTTAAAATTTAAACTGCCAAACCGGGGGCAGAGTAAATCAACAACAACAACAACAACCTTATTTACAATGCCATTCACACTTAAACCCAGTGAGGCGTCTCTGTTGCACTTAATTGGTATGCGCTTCCACAGCAGCACTGCCTGAAATTCGCGCTTTCCATTCACCCATCGCCTTTATACCTTGGCCCCAATGTGACCCCATCAAATGTACTGAAAAAGAAGAAGGGTTGGAAATAGCCTAAAAATCCTATTAAGACCTTCCCCTCCGCCTTTTGACGTGCGACCTCTTAGCTTCCAGGCCCGAACTCTCGGAAGGATACATGTTTGTACTTGTGGTTAATTAGCACAAGGGATAACAAAACTTTATCTTGATGTTTGTAAAGTACTCGTTTGATCGCGCACCTATTGCCGTCACGAAGGATTTTGGCCTTATTGGAAGTGGATTTGTGCTCACACCTTTGCAAAATAGTTTGGAGCCTTATTCGCCGTTTATTTTGCGCGTTGCTACAACTCAACTGCCCAATATGAAATGGTGTGCCTTAGAAAGGCTTCTTTTCTTTCCTTCTATTTGTGCTTACAAATAGCATTGTGTTGCATAAAGTCTTATAACTTTACTCTGTCCAACTAGGGTTCATAACGTTTAAGCGATTTTAAGACCTTTAAATTGTCATGCATATTTTTGGTCCAATGCAAACCTGCCTAGGAGACAATGTGGACATGTGTTTATTGTCTGCCTACCTACACGCCTTTCCATGTAGACACAATGAATGAATCAACGTTTTCTTTTTTCCCGTCCTTTCTGTGCATATTGTCGCTGTGCTGGTCCAGTCACTGAAGCGGAAAAAAACGTCAGACATTAAATGCACAGTTTTACAAGCTTCGAGCGGACGTATTCGAGGCAGACACAAAAACAAGGGCAGGCACAGTGGGCCTGCCGGCAAAAACAACACCACCAATGGGTGGGGAAAATTCAGTCGAAGGCAGACTTATAACAGTGATATGCAAAGACGATGTTAGGAGACATTGCGTTCCACTCCGATAAACACACTTATTAGTAAGCTACAAAAAATTTCACCCCATTGCCTTCCCAGAATGCATAGTAGTTAAGCTTTCGGGCACTGCATTGCATCCACGATACACGGTGGAAATAAGGTGTGTTGAACCTCCCCTATCCAAACAACACTAGTTTTATAGAGGAAATACATCTGGATTTTGTTAACAACCTCAAATTTTTCCTTGTTAAAGAAGAGACATAGGTGTGATTTGCACTCACATTACCCTGACCAATGCATCCCGCTGGGCGGGTAAGGTGAAACCATGGCTTTAACTGCAATTTGGTTCTTCCTAAGCACTTGACGAGGCAGTTCTACTTGAAGGCCGCGTCTTGCTTACTATAGTTCGTATTAGAAACTATTACGTTTGTGCGGCCTATGCTAAAGAAAGGGAAAACACAAGCAGATAACGCCTGATCTATTTTGTATTCCATGTTTGCATACCGCTTGCTTGTCCTGATTTACCACCAGTTGGATCCATCAAAAAGGTTGAGGTCATGGAAGCCCAATGATTAGCACAGAAAGGTCTGGTTTTAAAGAGGTTGGTGAAGAAATCTCGTTTCCCCAGCTTGGGAATGCATTGATCGGGGCGTCATTGTCTGATTATTTTCACATCACTATAAATTGCCCTCAGTATTGTTAACTCCCTGAATAGGACTCTTTGCCGACTAAGCAAATTGCCTAGATTTTAAAGCAAAGGATGATTATTTGTGCGTTCACCTAAATGAGTGCGAAATTATGCACAAACACAATTAAAGTAAATCTCACATCTGATGATACGTGACTTCAAGGTGTCCCATTTGATCAAATGGTTACCTGGAGCAAGGGACTAAGAGGCTGGTGCTTTCGGAATTATCTCCCAAATATAGAGAACGATCTAGACATGGGAAATTAATACACCTTGATGGGCTCCATACGGGTTCGCTCTTTGTTTACTTAGGATAGAGCGCATGAGAGGGTCCTGACAATCGAATTGGT
>UYWX01000606.1:0-10286 GCA_900622495.1 Hydatigera taeniaeformis
CCACATCTCCAACTCACCCTCTCACTCTGCCCTAAATGCATCCCTTCCACAAACCGACCCCCTTCCACCCTCACCCACCGTCTCGACACCAAGACATCCGCTTCATCGTGCTCAAACCTCTACAGCGCCACACCACCGAAGTTGTTTGTTGCTAGGCCTCACCTCCCCGACAAAGCAACGATTCCCCAATCACAAGCCAACCCGCTTTGCACCGCGATGCGGGCAAATTGTGCAACCAAATAGGAGATCCACTTTGAGCTGTGTGCAGCGCCCTCCCCCTAGAGCAAGTAATCCCGGTTTTGATGAACGGTCGGGGCAACACTCTGTTTACGTTACTTCCCAGGTCCGTAGTCCAGTGAAACGCCGAACAACATGATGACATGCGTCAGTTCCTTTTTTATAAGTCACCCAAGCTTTGTAAACTAATCGACTTCACCAATTATACCGCTTTTACAATTGCTTTTAGTGCAGCTCATCACGCGAAAATTGGGTTGAACTGATTTATACGAAAAGACTTCGTGCAAGCTTTCCAATGTAGACTTTCGCACTTCCTTCAAATACATATCATGTCAGCACAGGCTTGTGAGGTGTCGCAGCCTGAAGTCGCGATTGATAAATAAGCACGAAATCGCACTAGTCTGACCCATGGTTTGACCCTTACTGAGGTGACGAGTCGGTGATAGGAGGGACCGGACTGAGCCTTAGGTTCAGGCCAGATATAGAGGAGGACAAAGAGCTTTAGGGTTTAAGCCTCCTCCACAATCCCACCAGCCTAGAGTGAATTTGGAATGACTAATCAGTTTATGAGGCCCTTCCACAGCGTCCAGGCGTCCATGTAACCCTTCACCTTGTAGAAACAGCTCCAGTCGAGTTTGCTAATTTCGGGGCGAATCAAAACATGGCCCGGTAACCTCATCCAAATTTAACCAGAGAACAAGATGATGTCACGGGAACTAAGCCTAACTAAGGGAGAAGGTCATGGGACCATCATTATCTGCTCCATCTGTAGGCTTTAAGGCCACATACTGTGCGCACGAAGGAAGGGAAGTGGCGCAGAGCAGAACACAGCGAGGCGTGCGGGTAGATGAACCCACATTGCACATAAACAATGGCCATGACATAAACAACAAGGCGCACCACGTCCAGACTCAGAGTTTTCGTAACACCTCCATGTGCTGCCACCACCCAACCATTACTATACAAGACAATGCAGTGTTCTTCAGGAAAGGACCCGAGACTGGAACAAGATGAAAATTTTGACAAGAATCGTCACAGTAGTTTGTCCATCCAAAATATCCTTCACAACACACAAAGGATCGAAGCGAAGTGGAAAAGTAAAGTAAAGCATTCGCTAGGTGTTCGAAAGAGGGAGCTTTCAGTAGAGAGGACGGACGTTTCCTTTGCACACATCCACCATCCCACATTGCCACAACTTCCATGCACCAAGCTGAGGTGTTCTCGAGCACCATCAGCTTAATAAAAGCGAGATGAACGCATCGGTCGTAAAGAGCGCATCAACACTCCAACAGTATGTACAACCAAGTGCTCCTTTTGAGAAGGGAATTTAGAAAGTAGTAACTGACGTCAATAGCATTCCAATGTTAAAATGCTAAAACATGAGTAGGCAAATGAACACCCTGGTGACCTTAACAAATCAGAAAGGCTGAGATGCTTCGTAGAAAGGTTAGTTAAAGTGCTAAATGCAGCGGAGGCAGTACAGAATTTGTCCCCAAAAAACGAAGGTTTTAACTTAGCCAGAAGAGGAAGCTAAATCAAACGTATTAAGTGGTAGTTATAAGTTGAAAAATATAAGTTGGAATTAAAGCAATTACCGTCCAAGTTGGACCGAAAGCGAGAAACACTTTTGTTTCGGACAAAAAAGTCCAAATAAAACAGAATCCACCCAAATAATGCCCTCGTCGATAGTGACGAGACAGGAACAAAAAAGCCACCCAAAAGGAAAGCCGGAGGTAACACCCTCGCCTAAAAGCATGTTTGATTAAGAAGACTATTCATAAGGGAAGTGAAGGAAGATAATGAAAAAAAAAACTGGACAAAAACTTGCAGAAAGAGGTACGATATCTGTCACCCACAAGTTAACATACAAGCTCAGTCTCCAGCATCAACGACTTCAAGACGTTCGCCCACCCCGCCAACCAACCCAACTTTCTACACCTACCACCCACAACCCAACCGAAGTAAGCACTCTCTCCACTTGGAGCACCGTTTCTTCACCACCACCGCCACCACCGCATTCGTCATACATCGTGTCACAACGAACTGACAACATCCACACACACAGCATTTAATTTGGCAGGCAAAACACAATCTCAAGGTGTGCAGCGACATACCAATAACGGTATTTATGTGGGAGAGAAGCGTGACAGTAAATAAATTAAGCTCGAAAGCCACAAAGTCTGCATGGCAATCAAAAAGCCTTATGACGAAATGTAAATGCAATAAAGAAGCAGTGAGAGTTGAAGAAGACAAGTGAGTTCGAAAATGCCTCACACTCACCTGTAGATTTGGTTCCAGAATCAGCGACTCAGCAACGAAGACCTCATGGGGCGGAAACTTACGCATTGCCAAGGCGATTTTGCGAACGTTGATACAGGGCTCTAGAGGCTCCTGGAAACGGAAATTCGACGCCCAAATTTTCTCAAACTCAGGCACGAGAGACGCGAATGTGCGGTCGTTCCATGTTGTCGTCGTGGCTGAGGGATTAGCTTCACTGAAATTTGCAGCATCACGAAGCATGCGTAGGTACGAGAATACGTGATCGGCCACCTGGCAAAGCAAAAAAGAAATACCAGAATTCTCATCATCCACATCATCTTCGACAAAAATTCACACTAAGAGATTCAAATGCTATGCTACATCTTCAGCGAAACAGTAGACGCAGAACTGACTTGAACTAGACCAAGAATTATACCTAGAATCAAGAAGGGTAGCTTTCAAGACCTTATATCCCAAACCCTCGAGTTCCCAATATGAGTCTAAGGGAAGGGGAATTCCAAGACTTTGCAAACAGCATGAACAACGTTTAAGAACCTTTATTCAATAAAAGTATTAAAGATGTCTTCCGAAAAGAGCAATGTAAAAAAAGGTAACTTTATGCATGCGAGATCGCACCAGCTACCAATCCTGCACGTACGGAGACCAAAGTTGAAAGTTCTACATTTAAATGGAGACAAAATGAGGGCCTTCCCCACAAGACTAAAATTTTTAGCATATACATTTCCCAATATGGTAAGGAACTAGCCACAACGAGATTCACATCATGTTTGCAAAGTAAAAACACGTCCAATGTAACAAGAAAAAAGTGCACAAACTCACCACGGTGGGAGCAGTACGACCCAGTTCGGAGAGTTCCACATTAATCCCGAAAATGCTCGTCATTTGGTTGTGATTTGAACTATCATTGATTACGCAACCAGCAACCAACTCTACTGCCAAATTCCTACAAAGAACCCAATTCACATAAACTATGTACGATAATAAAAAATTGACTCATATTACAAAAAAGGTCTTACAATTTGCGCAGGTACGCCACCAGACTTCCCTTCCCCTCGTGACCAACAATCGACGCAACAAATTTCAGCGCCGCCGACCTGAAACAACCGCATAACATTCACATTTCCGCCTCCTTTCCCTCCTTCCCCACCACCTTCACCAATCCAGCAATACCAATTAGCACACCTCTCCCTAAACCCCCTCAGCCCACCATACTCACACCCAACTCACCACCTGATCACACAATCCCACGCCCATCACACTCGCTCAAGTGGGCCAACAATTTCCACAATGGCTAGCACAACACACTGCGCTGCACCAAACAATAAAAATACACACCTCTACACACCTGTAATGCGAATGCATCGGAGGAAGACTCCAAACAAACGAAATCGACACCGTCTCCTTCACCGGACAAACTGCAACACAATAAGGGTCAGAAATGCGGCCCTCCAACCTCACCTTTGTACATCTTCTTATACACTGTCGACGGAAATGGGTTCACATATGCCGACAGATCCGGTGCCTCACAATTTCTACAATACAATATAACGAAATAAATTTCTAGCCACTAAAAATCAGATTACAATTAAAGGAGAACTACCGGTTGGGAATAGGACCGAAGATTTCGTTTACCATAGACTCAAGATGATCCAACGTATCTAAAGACCAGATTTACGGAAACAGTCACAAATCCCATGAATGGTGAGGGAAGTGGTCATGGCGAGAACTCACCTTTAGACTCCACGGCCAGTGTCATGAGAGGGGCGTTATAGTATTTAAGCTGAAATTTTCGTAGCAATTCGTAAACATTCGTGCCTACTGCCGAGGGTTTATCTCTTAGAGAGGTCCGGTTGCCTTTAGTGATTAAAAAAATTACTCTGAACCATTTTTGCGCACAAGAAATTCGCTACTTCAAAAACATACCAACAGAAAATGAGTGGAAGGGAGACTCCTCTTTGGCAAATGTCGATAAAAGGTGATCCAGTCGATAAGAGTCGTCTGCTTTGTACAACTCGTACTCTAAAAAGGAAAAGGGGTCGTGCAACATCGCAGTACTGAGACCTCTAAAAATGGAACACTCACTATACGGAATGTAAAATGCATAAATATCAATCCAACTAACCGCTATGCACGGCTTCAAGTTCGCGATCGACACAATCCTGACTAAGTAGAGGCGCAACGAAGAAGTTAGCAAATTTGTCAAGCGCCTCTTTAAAGCAAGCCTGCTGAATATCAAAGAAGAACAGTGTGTAGTCACCGTCTGTGCATGCGTTGCTACTTCCGTCACGATGATTGACATAGTCATCGAAATCATTTTCTCGGGGATACTTTTCACTTCCCATAAAAACCACTTCAAATCGCGTGGTTATATATTTTATAAAAGAAATATTTACTGTGTTCTAAAAAGTGAGCTAGACCCTGCGCTTCCTTGGGATCGGAAAAGAATCCTGCATGTATGCACAGTGCAGCCGCAGACTACAGATGCAAGGTAGGAAATAAGCAAGGCAAGCGAACCTTCCTCATAACACCTGATTTATCATCACAATGCGTGTGTTGATTTTCCGGACGCTCACTTAAAGCATCACCCTCTGGCTCCGCCTTTTCCCCAGGCTTCAGACTCGATATGAGCATCACCCGCAACCCATTTGCCAACTGAGTAAATCTGAAGAAAATTAATTTATTGAACAACCAGTACCGATAGCATTTAAAATCTGCACCCGACTTCAGAACCTCCATATGTCACACCCAACGCACCCAACGAACCGCGTTGACTTTGTGACTTGCGCCACTGGTTTACTGACTTATAAATAACCTTCAGAGCAGATAATGAGTACTCGATTTTCAATTGGTTGTAACACAGAAAGATGCCTTTGCAAAATGTATAGGAAACGGAAAAATTTAACAATAAGTTTTAGCATACAAAATTTCTTAAAAAATCCTTTTTGGTGAAATTATTTGGCTTGTGGAATTTTAGCAAATGCAATTAAGCTGATGTTGTCAAGGCGATTTATAAAGTTTCTTATCATCGTATAAGAATACATTATGTCTGCCAATACGCTAGCAGCAAAATAATAAGTTCTTCTAATGCCCCGACTTCTATTCTTGTTTACGCCTTATATTTCATTGTAGGTTCCTTACTGTAGTGATCTGAAATACATTCTAGCTTACTCGAAAAAAGCAATTCTAGCAGTCATTTATCAAATCTTGGTGTTGTTATAAATGGCCGAATGGAATATCTCATTAAGTGGCACGCAACATTGGGTTGCATCATGGTAAGTAGGGGGCATAAATTATGAATCCATTAATGTAATAAGAGTATTAGGAAGAATGTGGGCATCGACTTGCTAAAAACGCCAATTAAAGCAGCCAACTTTATCATTGCAATGCTTTGTTTTATGGTGGTTAGGAAGCTCTATGTCTACAACGCCTTTGTGTAGTGACTCTAGGTCCTTCCCAATTACACATTGTAGGTTGAAATAATGCTACACTTTTAAGCCTTGATTGACAGTCATGAAGTTTGCTCATGTTAACAACTGTGTCCTTGCAAAGTCTTTCAAAAGTTACCGTGTAGATGAGATGGGGGGAACTTTCAATTTCCCTTCCGCCTTTGGATGGAATTGGAAATGGACTACGAGGGGGAGTGCGTGAATTGGCGCTCGCTACAACTATTGTTCTATATACTTGATATCAGTGCTGGTAATTAATCTTTACTTTAATTGATAAAAAAGGCTGCTTAAATATCTGTCCCCTCCTTTTATTGAAAGTAGTTGAGCAAGTGGCCATTAGAGTGGCATTTGCGCAGCCGATATCTTCTCATTGATGGGACTAATGACGAGGTTACTTTCACCGCAAACGCATTCGACATACTGTTGGTGGCGCAAAACCGCCATCCATCTTTTTTGCCGCTTGGAATGCGATTACACAAATTACACACCAAAATACGACTAGTGGCAAAAAGCGCCGTCACTCCCCCCTATCTCGTTAGGAACAGTCACCACGTGTGTCCATGCTGTGATATCAGTTTTTGTAGGTCTTGTGAATCCACACAATAAATGTTTCTGTGCCGTTTATGTTAAAGAGGCCAACGCACCACACCTCAATGCATCATATTCACAATCGACCATTAGTGGACATTTACGGTTGTCGGTTTAGAAGGCGCTTACATCATCCTATCCACATCGAGGGGCAATGGCAAGACCAGACACGTACCCTTAGGCAACGCAGATCTCCTCCTCCTGTCCCCTTAATCCGACAAAGAGGTATCAAGCTATACAGGAGGGTGTTACACAGAAGGAAAGTTGGTGTCGATGGACTTTGCAGTGATAACAACAACCTCACCATCACCGTTGGGAGTGGCAGCAGTGCGACAGATAAGGCAGCATCAATTGCTCCTGTTAGACGTAGCGGAGAGGAACAGCCGGCATCCAGATGGAGGACTTTCCACTAGGCACTTCCTTGCATGAAGGAGAAAGTTATTAGCGGCCTGGTTTAGCTTTCAACCACATTGCTCAGCCGATCATTTCCGGCCACCATCAATTTGGAAGTACTTTGACCATGATCACATGGTCGACGGCGAGTTCGAACTAAGCTGAAACCCTACTTCTTCCCTCTCCTGAAACATAAATATTTAGCCATGCTTGACGTTGTCATCTACCTAAGGAGAAGTCTCGGATCATTGCAACTTTCATAAAAAGGAACCATAAATAAAATACCACCCTTAAATAATATTTTCACTGCTATTCAAGAGCGTCTTGAAGCTCTCCGGTATAATTGGCAACTTATTAACAAGGCGCGTGTAATATCTGATGTCTGACGGTTGCTTTAAGACTCGACTGACCCTTGTATGCGTAAGCTAACCTTAGGGCCAAGCTGGGATTTGATTTATTCTCGCTCTCTAGAATGCATATATTCGGACCCACATAATGCATTCTACCCGATGGAAAGCACGGGATGCTATAGTGGTGGCGGCGGAAAGCAAATACAAAATTATTTAGCATCTTTCATTTTGATGTCTACCATTTGTGGCATATACCAACCGTGTGTAGGGGGTGCAAAAATAAAGCGGAGGAATGTCTGAAATCTTTACTACAACAGAGATGGAAATGATGTCTTCAATTGGTTTCACCTTGTCCTCATGTTCCACAGAAAAGCTATACGTTGTCGGAAATAGCGCTAGATTCGCCTTACATGCAGATTTGTCTGATCTCGCTTTACCTGTAACGTCTCTTTTTTTGTTGACGACATCTCTATGGTCGAGTTCTGGAAGCTATTGATGGTCCGGCTATCAAACGCAATGTAACTCCATGACAAGTAGAAGGTGTTGAGGTGACCAAATATAGTTCCTCAGTCTCAAGGTGAAAGGTGACTACCAAAAACCTTGTGATGGTTGGTGCAAGATGCGCATCAAGTGTAGCGCTGAGGATGTTACTCAAAAGAAGGAAGAGTAATGCTTTGTAATACAATGTTTGTAACAAATGGATGTCTAGCAGTTACATTAAGAATTCCTTTAATCAACCTGTAATACCTGCTATCGGCTTCACTTAATGGCCTCTTCTACCCAGGAAAATGTTTCGAGTAGCTGCATCACAAAAATAAAAAGGACTAACGCTTGCAATAAAAGCATTTTTTCAGCCAAAAGGGGACGACGGGAATGAAAGTCGCATCTTAAGTCAGGTCGATGTAATTAAAGCTAAAAACATTATAATTTGTAAAAAAGTACTCAACAAAATTATTACGCTTAGGATAGAATTATTCTAATTCGTACGAATGTGCTGTGAGTGGGATTCCCAGTTTCAGGCTCTGCCAATGTACATGCTAGCTATATTGGTAGTAGCATAAAAGGAACTGCATAGCTTCTTTGGCTATAAAACGATTTAAGCCAGAAAAATTCAATGAACTTTTGTGCTTTCAAATCACTGCGAGGGTAAATTATGCACCTGTATTTAATTGGCGCGAAATACGGAACTCTGCTTGGTGGTTGCGTGCGCGAGGTATGGGACAGATGGAGGTTGTGAAGTCAAGTGCTGACTTCAAGAGCTATCGGTAGTAGTCGTTTTAATAATTTTATTTTGTAACAGCTTCACACAATTGGCGAATGGACTACGGGCAATGCTTATATCGAGCTTGAAGCCCGGAGAAACGGTAGATTCAGATTCTGACTCGGAGAGTGAAGTTTTGGAGCAATGCGAGGAAGAGGAGGCTGCTTGTCACGACGGCAATGGGTCTAAGAGCGCCATGCGGAAGGTTTGTTGACAGTTTTTCCTTATGAATCCACAGTCTGCTGCTGCATTGTGCGTCAACGTGGGGTATTTCACCGATCCGCTGGAAGCTCAGGGACTAGCTCATTTTTTGGAGCACAGTAAATACTCAATTTGTACATCATGGTTATAACTTTGCATTGTGTAGTGGTTTTTATGGGAAGTGAAAAGTATCCCCGAGAAAATGATTTTGACGACTATGTTGAACATCGTGGCGGTAGTTCGAACGCCTGCACAGACGGGGACTATACAATGTTCTTCTTTGATATTCAGCGTTCTCATTTTGAAGAAGCTCTTGACAAATTTGCAAACTTCTTTATCGCGCCTTTACTTAGTCAGGATTGTGTCGATCGCGAGCTTGAAGCCGTGCATAGTGGTCAGTTAAGCTGTCAATTAATTTTTAAATGAATGCATAGGTACGACGTAGAGAAACATACTTTACGCTCTGGAACACCTTGTCTATCCTTTTTAGAATTTGAACTGTGCAAGGCCGATGATACTTGTCGATTAGACCACCTTTTATCATCGTTTGCCAAAGAGGGGTCCCCTTACCGTACTTTTGGTGTTGGTATGTGTATAAAGTATTGCTTTTTTGGGTATGAACTGTTGTTTACCATCTTTGTTTTACTCGCTGGATAGGCAACAGAACATCTCTAAGAGATAAGCCCTCGGCAGCAGGCACAAATGTTTACGAATTGCTACGAAAATTCCAGCTTAAATACTATAACGCCCCTCTCATGACACTGGCCGTGGAGTCTAAAGGTGAGTTCTCGCCATGACCACTTCCCTCACCATTCATGGGATTTGTGACTGTTTCCGTAAATTCTGGTCTTTAGATACGTTGGATCATCTTGAGTCTATGGTAAACGAAATCTTCGGTCCCATTTCTAACCGGTAGTTCTCAATTCAATGGAAATTCGCTCTTAAGTATTTGAGTTGTTAATTAAGATATGACGTATTGTAGAAATTGTGAGGCACCGGATCTGTCGGCATATGTGAACCCATTTCCGTCGACAGTGTATAAGAAGATGTACAAAGGTGAGGTTGGAGGGCCGCATTTCTGACCCTTATTGTGTTGCAGTTTGTCCGGTGAAGGAGACGGTGTCGATTTCGTTTGTTTGGAGTCTTCCTCCGATGCATTCGCATTACAGGTGTGTAGAGGTGTGTATTTTTATTGTTTGGTGCAGCGCAGTGTGTTGTGCTAGCCATTGTGGAAATTGTTGGCCCACTTGAGCGAGTGTGATGGGCGTGGGATTGTGTGATCAGGTGGTGAGTTGGGTGTGAGTATGGTGGGCTGAGGGGGTTTAGGGAGAGGTGTGCTAATTGGTATTGCTGGATTGGTGAAGGTGGTGGGGAAGGAGGGAAAGGAGGCGGAAATGTGAATGTTATGCGGTTGTTTCAGGTCGGCGGCGCTGAAATTTGTTGCGTCGATTGTTGGTCACGAGGGGAAGGGAAGTCTGGTGGCGTACCTGCGCAAATTGTAAGACCTTTTTTGTAATATGAGTCAATTTT
>UYWX01000607.1:0-10283 GCA_900622495.1 Hydatigera taeniaeformis
CCAAAATACAGAGCTATGAAGGTGCTCTGAAAAGTGGGAGGAGGAATACGGTCATGAGAACATAAGGCTTAGTAGAAAACAGGATAAGTTAAAATCGAACAGATCATATTTACTAATGGCAATCAGCCACATAAGAACGGAAAATGCGGAAAGGAAGAATTACAAATGTAATTATAAGAGGACTAGGAAAATAAGATTAAAAGCCAAAAAATCTTGTGCAAAAAAAGTATTTTAAAATCGAAAACAGCTCCATAGTAAAGAAAATGTTACCACAGTACAATAAGGCTTTCGTAACAGTAAAGAGCTGTGTAAAGTAGTTTTGAACCTTATTATCGGGTCCCAATGAAGCTGGATTACGCAGGGTTGAAGTATGCCTGAAATTGCAGTTTAGATAGGATCAAACCCATAAAAATACTCCAGAGATAATAATCAATTCCTACAAAGAAAAACCACTGTTCCACACATTTTTCTTGGAACACAGCCTAAAAGGAAGCACCAATTATAAACAACCTCAACAAATAAACTATAGATTACTGATTTTAACCTAGTTTCTTCCAGAAATATTTAAAATAATCCACCTTGGGGCAATAATAACAATAATAATAGAGATAATCAGGTGAAACAATAACTAGCGGAAGCAGATGCACATTCCCAAAGTGGCAGCATCCGAAAAGATGAAGTATTTGAATCTGAAGACTTATCTTAAAGCAAAAAGTCGATTTGAAAAAGCAACAATGAATATCTAACGAATTTCTTTCGAGACAAGGTCTTGCATTAAAAAAGGCCCAAGCAAGAGACAATATTGACGTCAACGCACCAGTAAAAGAATCATCAATCTAGTGATGAGTAAGTTGACTTACGACGGGTGTCGCACATCGGGGAGAGATCGATTGACACTAATGAGATTACTGACCACAACATCGAATTGATTGAGGCCGAATTTGGCTTTTGAATCAGCCATGAGGTTGGCGGGAAGACGAACAGGCTTACCGCCCTCGCCCAGAAGAGACGACGAACCGTCACCGCCCCCGCCAAGGCGGGCAAGCAGCGCCGCCGCACTCCCACCACTCAACCCACTGAAGAGGCCACCATGATGCTCCTGTTTTTGAAAATTCCCTTGATTCTCCTTCTCCGAGGCATCTCCAGCTGATGATGAAGTCAGAATCGGTTTAAAAACATTGGCAACTCCACTTCATGTAAGTTTACAACGATTGCTCACAAAGAATGCCCAACTTTTTTTGATAACTTAATTGACAGTAGTAAAGATTCGAACAAATAAAATCCGCTATCGCTAACACCAAAGGTCACAATACTGCATCAGAGTGATGAAACACCTTAAAGTAATAGATGGGATACAAATCTGGGAAAGTGCAAACAGATCGGGCCACTCAACCTCAAATCAAACAAACGTCGTAGCAGATGAGCCACCGCTCGCCTAACTACATTCAATGAAATCATGAAAATTCCATACATGAAAAGAAACATATAGAACTGATAAAGGCAAACTTACAGGGGATTATCAGGAAATGTAAGAAAAAAAATTGAATGCATAGCCAGAAGATAGAGGTGAGAAGCACTATCCTTAAAACAAGCGCCTTATCAACCGATCGCATCGTTCAGGGCAGGTGAGTGTTCCCGTAATCTCTCCGTGCAGCGGAAGGCGTCAAATTACCAGCCTAGACAGTTGAGAACGTCAAGCTTAATGCAAGTAACCTGATACAGCAGCATATAGTAAAAGGATCCTAACACAGTTGCAGATCTGCCTATCTCAAAAGTCAGGTAAATGACCAGAGGCTAGTACCGCGAAACACAAACGGAATACTAATAAAATAATAATAAATGCGGAAGTTTCAGCAATGAATCTAGACTGATAAGATGGTAAAGGCTTGAAATCCGTTCTCGTAAAGTGTATCGTCCCTTCAAAGTGGGTGTTGCCTCTGTATCTCCAAATGGAATTGCGTGGAAAGAGGTACCTTGACGATTTGAAGTTGAAGACTGCCTCCAGTCCCCGAACAAATTTTACTCAATTCTGTCGCATGTGAGGACTGTATTTACCACTCTAGAGATACTAGTATCACTTGATTTTAAGCATGAAGGATTGCAGTGTGAAAAACTCTTTTAAATAAAGCAGCACTAAGACCTCACGAGACGGAAAGCTGTGAGCAATCCCACTAAACGGTAAAAAATAGCGACATGTTGAGCCTAGTGGAATGATGCACAACCTACAGGATAGAATGCTAGTGATTAGACAGGTAGCAACAATGAAGCAACAGATCCCACCAAACGTTAAATGTAACAGCAGAATTCATGTGATGCCTGTTTATAGATATGAAATGGGAAGAGTTTAGCGAAAACATTCAATGTCGGTGAAATCACACTGATCACTTAAGGACGGGAAGATAAGGTTGTAGTCAAAGTGTAGCCACACAGAACGAAGAAACCAACCTACATGGATTTAACCGAGAAATACACCGCGGAACAATTCCATCTTCTTTGTAAATAATGCTGACTACAATTCATTTATAGGGTGACGATGAGCCATATCGCCCTCAGCCTGATTGTTCAGAAGAGCAACAAGTTTCCCACCATTTCGTACAATGAACGCAAAAAGTGTGATTGGTTGAGAAATGCAAATTCAGAGCACGCCTATGCTGATTAAAAGAAGCCAAATGTTTAATCTTAAGCTTTAAAGATATTGGGGCTTTGAACTAACAAGGTAGAGATATATCAATGTCAAAATTAAAGCCAAATTATTTGCTATTGTCTTATTTATATTTGCGCGCAAAAATGTTTTGGGAACAAAAAGGGGCCTTAATTAAATTGATTAGTGTACACAAGTTTCGAGGAATCCAAACGCTCTGCTAATGCCATTTGCTTCTTTGGCAAGCATCACTTCAAATACTATTAACGATGTGGCTGTTATAACTGCTTTTTTACGCTGTACTTCAAGCGCTGGTAACTGAGATTTCGTTGCAGATGTATTGTGATCATTGCAGTGTTTTTAGTACGATTGGTCCTGCACTTTATCAGTGCTTCGTTGCTTCTTCAGTTAATCTGGTAAGGCTGACGTCCTTCATTTGTCCAGTGTTTTTAGTGCTATTATGCGTGTTGATGCAAAGGCTCTTACGAGGAAGGCCAAACATCTATTCCAGCAAGGATCTTTCAATGCGTGTTTGAAGGAATTGCAGGTTTTGTCAAACTACTCACTTACTCCCTTATCGGTCGTGGTGCTAATTTGAAGTTATAGGATTTTTAATTGCATTTTCAAATGATTCTAGGATACGTGAAGCATTTACTTTTATTCTAAAGGTGTTTTCGAACCAACACGAATAATATGGATTTTTGATCTTAGATGATTCTCTGATTGTTCCAGAGTCATCAATCTATATGACTCTAATTACTTTATTCGCCTGCATCATACGCTTTCTGCACTCATAAGTTCGTTCTATTCTCTGTTGTGGCTAGCTCATTTTTGATGATGAGGGGGGTGAAAGAAATATCACCTGTCTCCTCCTCGCTTCCGCCTGCTACGATAATTTGGGCAACGAAGACAAGGCCGTGGACACCGTGCACAAGGTTCTCATGTTGGACAATAAGAATCTAACTGCCTGGCATGTAAATGCAGTGCTTCGATTTTACTTAGGAATAGCATCTTTTTCAGAGCCATTTGTTTTTTCCTTATTTTAGGGACTTTGTAAATTCTGTTTGAAGGACCCAAACCGTTTTCATTCACTCACTCTTCAATGCTTCATTCATCTAATACCTCATTACGCAAGGTATTATCCTTTTTCACTTCTCTCTAATATATTCAAGTGAGGGGACCCCAAAGAAACGTCTTGAATGTATGACAGATTTTCTCCATGTTCTCGTTCGTTATCGTTTAGAGGTAGGTGTAACTGTGGCTTTAATTTTTCCAATAACCGCTCTTGCAATTCATCTTGGTCTGATGGTTTTGGTTTAATTTATTGGTGATGAAACCTTAGCATGCATAACCTTATGTAATCAATGATTCTGGTTTGACATTTAGCAAAACTATTCCAGATTCATACCTTACCGTGAATGATGCTGCCTTTGCTTACCTTAAGTATGGATTTGATGCCGTTGGATGCCAGATGCCAACTCGTAGTTTCCATCGCAAAAATCGGGACAATATTTATACTGTGGACTTGTGGAACCGTTTCCTTTTCAACGTTTGATCTTTAGCTTCCGCCTGGGTTACCACCACTGAGGGAATTGTGCAATCTTGTCCTCGCTTCCGACAACGCCGACGCCTTCGCCCTCGAAGCTAGTATTCGATTATTGGTCGAATCAGCAATCTGTAACTATTTTCCAATCATTACGGTTATTTGGATTTTGAATGGTTCATTTGTTTTCTCAGTAATGCCTCCGAATCACAATAATTTAAGTACGACCTCTATTCCTATTCCATTTGTAATTAATTTTAGGGCCTTAGAGCATTATATAATGCTTTCTAGACCTCCAAACAGTAGAACCAATATTCTTCGTGCTCACCATCATCAACTCCTTAACTTGAGACTACTTTCTCAGCCAATTTTTACTTTTTTTCAGTTTCTCCATCGTTGGAAGATGAACAAACCTTTGACGGTTTTGTAGTCAGTTTTGCTGGTGTAAACGTCAAGCGAACTGACCTGATTTTACTAAAAACATACACCGAACGACTGAGCGGTTGCCTAGACAGAGGAAGCGACACCGCGTACTTTACATTAGTGCTTGCTGAATCCTTCCTAGAAACGTGTCGCGCTTTGGATGAAGGGAATTTTGACTCTCTGCGGCAGCCTTTTAGTCGTTTACAGGGGCTATCGGTGCGTGGACTTAAGGTGGGGGAAAGGTGGCAGCGGCAGGGTTTCCTAGACGTACACAGTATGCTTGAGTTTGCTAATCAATTGTCAATCTTCATTTTGCAATATCGTTAGGTTTCGGTTGCTATTATCTCTGTTTGCCACCTTGTTACTACGTCCCTTTGCGAAAATAAACCAGTGTTTACCATCTGCTTCTAGTATCGGCGCTGGGTGCGATCATCGCATATGCACTAAACGATTTCATTCGCTGTGATTTCATTCTACGGGATTGTAAGTTTAGTTATTTGCTTCTCTTAATTTTTATGAAACCCAATCATTTGTTGATCTCGGCATTCACCTAACTTTCTCCAATTCAGTGATGGACTTTTGCCGTTCAAGTTATGCACAAGTGGCTAAGGATCTCGCCCACCTTACCAGTTTGCCAAGTGCACCTCCGAGCACCATGACAGACTTTCTAACACCGCGGCTGCTCTACACTCCTGTTCGTATTTTTGGCAACTCTTTGTCTCAAGACCAAACTCCTCTTCATCGTGTGTTCGGTTGGGCTGGTTGCCTACTTCTCAGTAACGTCGCTAAGTCAAATTTCAGGCACTTGTTGGTCCCAGCAATTCGTTTCTATTCAGCAGAATGTTTGGTTAGTTGAGTCGTTTAGTCACCGTGCTCCAAGGCATGCATTATTATTTCGCTTAACTTTGTAGGGTGCGAAAGAGAAACTTACTTGGCCTCTACCTCAGGCAGTTCTTTTCACGGAGTGTTGCCTTTTGGTGGATGATATCGCTAGTCTACAGAATTATGTAGATTGTTCATCCTCAGCTGACCTATCTGCAAATTATTCCATCGAAGTAACTCTACGAGCTAAGTTGGTCAAATTCTGGCTCTCTCTACGGTGTTGTTATTCGGATCAGCTAGCTATCCTTCAAGGCAAGTGCTGACAACAGTAATTTCGAATATTACTGAGCTATCATTTTTGCTTTCCTGCACGAAAGCTCTAGCGATAAATATCATTGAAAGTAAGGATTTTATAATCTTTGTGCATAAGTCTAATTGTTCGGTTTTCAAACTGTTGTTTTGTAAAAAGGAGACTATTTTGTAGGAATTTTAAGCCTGGCAGACTTTATAGAAGAAAGCGGATTTTCTGCGCACAATCACAGCTTAGCCGGCTGGTTGCTCATGAAACTGCCTTCGGCTCCAGTGGATACGATTTTAGACCACTTCAATCGTGGGATCAAACGGGACAAAAACTATTATCTTAATTATCTCAATATTGGTCATGCTTTTCGTTTGAAAAAAAAGGATTATACGTAAGTTCTCTTTATTTAAGTGACGAAAGTATTCTAGTTAAATGCATTTTGTAGATGTGATTTTGTCTCCTTGCATTTCACTTTGAGCTTCTGAAGTATTTCTTTTTGGACTGTGATTTAAATCGTATTTGTTGATACGCGGACATTATGCTATTCGCAAAATCTTCCTTTGATTTTAGACGTGCGCTCCAAGCATTTCGTCGGTCCTGGCAAATGGTTCCAGGCCATCCCCAAATAGCTCATCCGCTAGCTTCCACGTTCTGCAAGCTAGGAAAATTCGTATGAGTTTGTTACTCTCTTAACCATGCAATTTACGCCACAAAATTCGTGGAGTAGAGTTAGTTTTGTAAATATACCTTGTGCAAAGCACAGGATGTGCTTCTGTCAACATTGCTGTCAACATTGTCTCAAGGATTGAAGCATTTCATTAAGCAATGTCTGTTGTTGCCTAATATTCCTTTCCCTCTCTTTCAGGAAGACGCTTACGAAGTGTACAAAAAGACTGATCACAAGTGAGCTAACTTCCGATTTTGGGCCTTTTTGCTTGTGCATTTAAGAAGTAGACAGCATTTATTTTAAGACTTTTTACTCCTGCAATGTGTCTCAACTATGGTCTGATCGCTCTCCACTTGAAGAAACTTGCTGAGTGTGTCCCAGCGCTGCAAAGAGTTGTAAGATCCCAACCTATGAATCCGTGAGCGCTTTCATTTGCGGTAGCTGATACAGCTTATTATCACGACTGCCCTAACGTCAGACTTCCATTTAGACTAGCATGGGAGATATTGGGACAGAGCTACATGGCACGTGGAAGCTTTGGAATCGCATTGCAGTCTCTGGAAAAGTCGATCCAAGTAAATATTACTGCCATGCTTTGTAGCAAAAGGTTTAAGCCTTCTTACGTCGCCGTTCTAATATCCTTTCAGCTTGATCCTAACCGTTTGATGGCTCAAATATTGTAAGTTTTGAGATGCGTTAACTAAATCCACTTAAGTTGTCGCTTTTTGCAGCACTTCCTATTCATCTAGATACGCTCAAGCCTGCACCGCTCTCTCTGACTACTCAACTGCTCTCACGGTCTACAGCCGCATCACAGAGCTTATTAAGCGTCAGAAGCTTCACTCTTTATCTCTTCTTGCCAAAAAAGGTTTGTTTTAGAACCACATTTTCAGTCTGACTGCATAACTGATGACCGCGCTTTATTGAACTTGTAGGATTAATTGAACTGAACGTAAAATTAGCTACTCAGGATTTGATTAATGGGATGCGAACGACAGCGCTTGATTACATAGAGACCGCTCTCTCCCACGGTTCGAGGTAGTCTTGTCAATTTGTTTTGCTGATGCTTTGTCAACTCAAGCGTTTTTGCAGTGACATTTGGAAATGACTATAATCTGAAGCGAAGCTCCGTTTATTGGTAAAGCTTGTAACGAATTCAGAGCTGAATATAACAGCCATGGTAGTCAAAATTGCCTTAAACTTTGTGGTTCCACATTACACTTCCTTCAAATAGGCTGAGATTTGCATTTCTGTTCCATCATAGCAATATTTTTAGAGACATGTCACGTTTTTTTCGTTCGGATGCAATAATGTCAGTCTGCAATGCTTAATTTACTTGACTTTTATCCAGTATGCTTTGAAATATTTTATGATAGGATTTTGTACGAAGTGGATTCGTTGGAGCATCGAGACACTGAACTCCATCTGTACTTTTTTTAAAATGGTATCAAGTGTGATATTCTGACAATTAGTAACTTCATGAATCTTGTAAAAAATTAGTTTGTTAGTTAATGTCGAACGTTATTTAATCAAGTATATTTTTTTATGGTCTCAGTATTTTCCAGTCCATACCGTCGAGCATACCCCAATGGCTCTGGTACTACATCGGCTATGCATTGAGCCTCCTTCTTGCCTTTCATGACACCAATTTAAAGTGCGTTTACGGACAGTCTATCTTAATTTTTATCAACATACAACGCCTTCATCACTTTTTCTGGAACGCAGAGTTCGCGTTCCAAAGGCCTTCGTATGTCTTATGAAGTGTTCTCAAATAACCGGTGAAGACGAGACAATGTGCCTACTGCGAGTGTCCACATGCATTGATATCTCTAGCATGTGAGTTGCTTTGGATGTAGCTAGGCACAAAATCAAGGTTTCGAGTTTCAATATTTGTTATTGCTAGCTTTAGTTCTTACATCTTATCGCCAAACTGTAAATGTTTTCGGCGGAATACAGTAAGCGTCACATTTACGCGAATCTATTCCTTATCCATTTTCTCTTCATCCTTATAAGAACAGTGGTGGGCTTCTCTTTTAGTTTGAAATTATCTTTGCTGAATACTTTCCACTGCTTTTTACACTGCCATGACAACGCATTCAATCGCTTAGCAGAGTGTCATTTTTTCCCAGAATGATGTCTCTTTTTCTCAAATCCTCCACGGGTGTTGCAATGGGACGTGAGACGCTTCTTGCATGGATATGCTTGGGTTTGTTGGAGCTCTCTCGGGCTACTTATGCTCAGACGGGGGACGAAAGGGAACTAGCTAGACCGCTTTTTGGTGGGCTCAGGAGTTTTGCTAAGGATGGTCGGCGATTCCTCTTGCAATCAGAGGCGTGCTTTTTAAGGGCTCTTCAGGTTTGCAAACAGCTGCAGCCTGGTGACGATCAGTTGGCCGCGTTCGCATGGTTCGGCTTGGGCTCCGTCCTTGCCTTAGGTGGAGGTATGCACACTCCATGCATCAGTTGTGCTTACTCTCACCATATGCTTTTCACCACCTTGACTTCTTAAAATAGAATTGCTTTTACCTTTAACACTCATTATCATTTGCAGATTTTGTGGCGAGACAATCAGCATATTGCTTTGCAAGGGCCTTTTTACTCTGCAGCCAGGTACCTGCTTTCATTTTTTTGCCTGGTTTAAATCTCTGCATTAATGCCTACCATCGTTTTGCTATTATTTTTATGCCGACAGCACCGCCATTTATTTGTTCCATTGAAAGCTCACTTCACTAAGGGTCTCAACGAGTTCTAGCATATCTAAACTATCTTTCTTGCAGTTTTTGCACGCTGGTGTTTCTCTTGCCTCAAAACTCCTTGAAATGGATCGAAAAGAGGTAAATTTGTTGTTACGCGCCTTTGTACTATGGCAATTTTCTTGTTACTTGGATTTTTAGATCACTGCATCTCGTTGCAAGCTTTAGTGCTAGCGTTGGAGACTGAATCAGTCCCTATATTTGGCATGCGATGTGTGAATGATCGGGCTCTTTGTATGATTTTACGCTTTCCGCGGACGCTATTGCCACTTCTCTTGATACTTTATCACAGCTCTCCCTTGCTCATGCATTATTTGCTAGCCCTTTCCAGTCTTTTCAACTGCGAATCGTTGTTTGTAGGATGCTCGTCGGGTTCTTGATATGTGTCAGCGAAAAGATTCCCAACATCACGGCTACTGGCTTGTCATGGCCCAACTAGCCTCTGTTAACCCCCAAAGAACTGCTGCTGTTGCCAGGCTTGGTGATTCTGATGAAATTCAGTACCTTCTACAATCTACCAGCTGTGGATTCAATGTAGGCTTCACTACTAATTTCCTTACAATTGAATACTAGCCAGTGGATTTTTGATTGGCCTTAAATTTATTCTCTTAACTGACGTCCTTTAATGTTAGTTTTGGCACCGTGCTAACTCTGTACAGTCTTTGTTTAGCTGGACGCCCTGTGGCATATTCTGCCAAGAATCTTCCAGACATTCAAAAGGTCTTTCACGAATGGAACCAACGATTATGATGAGCAAAGCATAAGGTGGTCTCAAATGATTGCTGCTGAGTATCTCAATCGATGTTTAGGCAAGTCACCTGAATCAAAACTCAGGACGTTTTCTTATTTCGCCAAGACTGTTGATCCCATATTTGACCTCATAATGTGTTAATTTTCCTTTATTATCAGCATTACTAATTACTACTCGCCGAGGCTGTTGATTGTCGTGGCTTGTCTTCGAAATATAAAGTCATTTTAGGCGAAGCAAAGTGCATACACAGTTTAACCTTACAACATATCGTACCCCGGATAGGAATTTTCTTGGTCTTTTTTATCTTTAGCAGCGTTATTTTCATTTAGCTTTTTATCCCAATGATCACCGTCAGTGGCACGATCGGGGTCTGTTGCTCTACT